>JAAXCT010001981.1:0-105844 GCA_012490785.1 Eragrostis nindensis
AATCTCCTTGGACAGTCAACACCGACGCCTACCTAACCGTCTAGGCCTTGCCATAGACCACGAGTACAAACCGAAGTACTCTCTCAAGCTCACACTAGCCTAGAGATCAAGTGGATGTAATTGCTACTCTCTCAAGCACTAGGATCACTCCAAATCCTTCACAAGTGCTTCTCTCTCTTGCTCTTGGCTTCCTCTGAGTTTCCTGCACTCCAACATGGCCAAGAGACCCCTCAAGGGGCGGGCACCAACTATATATAGGCTACCAACCCAAAACTAGCCGTTGCCCAAAAGTGCCCTGCGAAACTAGAGACCGTACAATAGGACCGTACTGTCCAGTCTCTTCCAGACCGTACTGTCCGGTCTCTATTTCCAGGCGCATCTCCATCTTCTTCTTCATCTCCAATGAAGACCGTCTGTCCGGTCCCTAGGACCGTACCATCCGTTCGATTGTCCGGTCTTCATTTCTTCCACTTCCAGAAACTTCAACTTCTCTGTCTAGAAATCCTCTGATGACCGTACTGTCCGGTCTCCTTGACCGTACCATACGGTCCCTTGTCCGGTCTTCATTTCTCAGCATCCCGAGACTTCACTTCTCTGTCTGGATCTTCAATAAGACCGTACCATACGGTCCCTAGGACCGTACTGTCCGGTCTCTACCGGATAAGCTGAAAACTTGATCCACTCTTGATCCTTGCTTCCAACTTCTTCATTCTTGGTTTCCTCTTCTTCTCTTCAGCCACCCTAGCCCTCGAGAGACTCACTATGAATGCATATGATCTCTAACCTAGTGTGCGCTAAGAGAACCATTCGATCCCTCTTGATAGTCCGTTTTTTCCTATGGACTCAAGCTAACATCTACCAAGCCAACACTTGCTTGGTCCTATCATGTCCTTAGCCTTGATCCATCTTCAACCTTGACTCCATCAAGTTCTCGATCCGAACCGTCGAGGCAACCACTCCCCAAGTCGTCGATAATATAGGGTTTGTGAGACGACGCTTCCATTGACATGACCATTTGAATATCCTACATGGAAATATTAGTCACATCAATCAATATGGTCACCCAATCACCAAAACATTCATACTTTGGGGTTCCAAACTCCAATGGTCATGAAGCTTACAATCTCCCCCTTTTGGTGATTGGTGACAACATATATCAAAAGATATCAAAAGATAGAGAATGTAAAGCGCAAGAGTGATCGAGAAAGATTTAGATATGCATGAAGAACAAGTAAAACGGAGAACAGGTAGTCATAGCTCAAAGGTATCACCTGCAAAATAGAGTTAGAGCACACGGGTGATATATAGGAATAAAACAGAGCTATGACCACAACACTTGTGATGATAGTTTATAAGATAATCCTGCAAAAGCAAGTGAGTGCGCATATCATCAGAAAAAGAGGAAAACTGGCAAGATAGATATAAATAAGCGCATCCAGGTAAGCATACACAAACTCAGAGCAATATACAATATATAGATAACGAGCAAGTGTATGAAACGAAACCAAGTGCATTCTTGATGAGCTAACACCAGCAAAAGCAAATCAAGCTCAACAAGAACCACGAAGTACCAAAAGAATATACAAATGAAGTCACAAATGGTCTCCACCTGAACAAAAACTGTCTCACACTCCCCCTGGACACAAGATCACTCTGCTACTCCCCCTAGACCTATACAAGATCTCTCTAACTCTCTCCCCTTTGCCCCAATGACCAAAAAGAGAAAGAAGGAAAGAGAAAAAACAGCTGTCCTACGCGTCGAGGCTGGAGGAGGTGCAAGTGGCAGCAGGTGCTGAAGAACTGGTAGGCTGAGCACTGTCCTGCTGCTGTTGAGAGGGGGCACTGGAGGTGTCCAGTCCAAGTCCGCGGCATCCCCAAAGACTCCTGAGGCTGAAAGAGTGGTGTGTACGGCTCCAGCTGCCTGTGAGCTATCCCAGGGAGTCTGTCTGTACTGAGGCGGTCTGTGCTACTGTGTCAAAGTCGAGGGTACGAGCTGGCAGTGGTGACACGAAGAAAGACTCGTCAGCTGAAGCGGTGAGAAGCTCGGAGCTGTAGAAGCTAGAAGGGCTGACGGTGTCATGGAGAGGCCTGGTGAAGAACGGTACTGGTGTGAAGGTCCTGCCTCTCCTGCCAAACCAACAAACGTGGATGACGACGGCCCCACCGTAGGTGCACCAGAAGGTGAGATGGGAGCCGTGAGTAAGGAACTGAAGTACTGTCCCTGGCTGGCTGACTGTCCTGCCTGTGCCTGGGCAAACTGGTGCTGTGCTGTTGCTGTAGCTGCTGAAACTGTACTGTATCTGGTGGCAGCACACCTGGGAAGGTGAGAGGAGCGAACGACGGGAGGCCTGGCAATGCCTGTCCAAAGAGGCGAAGAGTCTGAGCAATCGCATCAAAGCCTTTGTGAACAGCGACGACAAGCCAGAGGCCATCACCCTCTGAGTGAGAACCACGCTGTTAGCATTTGTCGGTCTCTCTCCCTATCCTCTCGCTGACTCTGGAGCTCTCTACCCGATAGCTGCAAGCTCTGCACGTTAGTACTGAATCTGTCTGAGCTGGAGCTGTAGCAGCCTGAAGGTCCTGCTCTAGAGTCCGGAGTCACGTCCTCAGGAATGGACTCCATCTGGCTACCAGTCTGTATGTGCTGCTCTGTCTCGGTAGCTGTGTCACCTAGGCCCTGTGAAGAACTCTCCTGTGAAGCTGAGTCCCGGGTAGCAACCCGTCTGTCGGAGGCAGGTAAAGGAGTGTACGCTGTAGTCTTCTTTGCAACTCATCGTAGTCCTCCTGAGACAACAACTGTAGCCTCCTCAAAATATAGCAAATCAGTGGAGCGAAGGCTAAGTGTCTAGCAGCTATGCTCTCTGCAATGACGTCCTCCATCTGGCTCAGTATAAGATCCACCAGGTCAAAATCTCTGTGCCTCAGTATCAGCATGACGACCCACTGTGAGAGTATAGAAAACTGATCCCTGTATCCACTCCTCGGCACAATGGTCTTGCTAAGAATGCTCCTGAGAACTCTGCCCTCGTGAGTAAGTCTGGTGTGAGCTCGGCTGTAGTTCTCCGGGTGAGGTGGAGGGAAAGCAATGCTCATATCCTCATCAGATGGTAGGTGTCCCCGAGGTCTGCGGGGAGGCTCCATCCCTGGGTGAGCAAGAGGGAACACCCTGGTCTCGTGCTGAACAGTCTCAAGGGCCGCTACGAGGTCCTCCCTCGTCACTCTGTGGGGCTGCCCTCTGAGCATGAACCATATCGCTGAGCGATCCTGAGCAATCCACAAGGAAGCGTAAAAGTCCATCACTATATCGTAGTCCCATCTCATCTGTGTGGTGATGATCTCCTCGAGGCCCGGGATATAGGACAAGTGCTGTGTGAAGTCAGTCCCGGCACCTCTGCTAGCAGCCTGTATGCTGCAGTGCTGGTGAGTGACAAAGAGCTTATCAGCTCCACCAGTACGC
This sequence comes from Eragrostis nindensis, assembly GCA_012490785.1. Classification (NCBI taxonomy): domain Eukaryota; kingdom Viridiplantae; phylum Streptophyta; class Magnoliopsida; order Poales; family Poaceae; genus Eragrostis; species Eragrostis nindensis. Next base: position 3,458 of record JAAXCT010001981.1, read on the forward strand.
AGTCTGCTCCTCAGTCCAGCTGTTATCCTCTGCTGTAGTAAGGTCCAGAAGCGACCTCCTGCCTGTGGGTCTCTCCTGGCAGGTACCAGGTCTCCTCGGAGACTCTCCTGAACTTCTTGAGGGACGGGGCCTGGAAGCCTGAGAGCGTCCTCAGCAAGCACGTCCCTGAGTGAAGTAGTCCTGTCGAGTGCACAGAACTTGGCAGCCATCCTCTGCCTGTCACCCTCTGTGACCTCGTCACGGGAGCTGGAAGAGCTCTCCTCCTCCTCTGACTGAGCCTGCTGCTTCTGCGCGGGTCCTCGACGTACCAACCCCGCGGGTGGACGGAGTCCGCTGCACTGTAGCTCTAGCTCTGGAAGACCTCCTGGGAGTCTCCCCCTGTCCTCCAGCAGGTGGGGTCCCTGATCCGGAACCCAGTGTCTACGTGGAGGCTTAGACCCTGAGGGAGTCCCACCTCAGCTGTCCTGGAGCCCGACCCACTCTGCACTGTCCTCTGCTTCTTCCTCTTGGGTTGTGGATCTGGAGCCTTGGCCTTGCCCTTATCACGGTCACCTCTGCCCCTGCCCTGCCTCTGCCACCTGCCATATCGCTGACTGTCCTGCAGACAAGATAGGGTGAGTGAGCTTGGCTCACCACCCGTCCACTGACGGCTGACTGCCAAAGATAGGACTAAGGGCTTGGCCCTCAACTGTCCACTGTCTCTGCTCTGCTGTCAACTGCCCACTGCCTGCTGACAACTGCCACAGAGCAGTCGAATCGACGATGATTGCTGGAGTGGTGGTGGTGCTCAGGCTCGGTGAGTCGCTGGAAGAGGAGCTTCACACGCGCGGCGGGTGAGGAAGGAGCAGCTCGGGGTCGCTGTGAGTGGTGGAGCTCCTCCTCAGCACAGTGCTCAAGTCGACGACGTCGTCGTCCTCCGGCACGCGGCGCGCGGCGATTGGCGTGGTGCGGCGGCGAGGTGAAGTGGCGGCGCGGCGCGTGTGGTGGGCTAGGTTGCGGGTGCGGTGGAGCGAGCAGGCGGCGCGCGGATGCTGTGGTGCGCTCGACGGCGAGGAGCTCGTCGGCGGCGAGGGCGGTGGCAGGTCGACGGCGGCGTACGGGCGCGCGCGGGAAGGAGGAGGCGGGAGCAGTGGCGGTGAACGGCAATTTGTGGAGGGAAGCACAGTAACCCGACGGGGAACGTTAGGATTTAGGTTAAGTTTGAATCGACGGCCTGGATTGATCCAACACAGAATCAACGGATGAGATTGGACGCGAACTCGCGATGAACTGACCAGATCGTATTGTACGGTCCTTGAGATGTACTGTACGGTCTCCTTTCCAACCCCTGACAAACTCTACAGAGACCGTATGGTACGGTCTTAAGGATCGTATTGTCCGGTCTCCTTTTTGCCTCAGGATTAGAAGAAACTCGTACAATACGGTCCCTATGACCGTATTGTACGGTCTAGTCCAGAAAAGCTGATTTTCAAGGAATTTCTTCTAAGTCCAAGTTTCTCGCACAAAAACCAAATAAACACCAAACATGGACTAGAAGGGGAACTCTCAAACACTCCTTTGAAAATAAACCAATATAGGTTGCGCATAGGCTTATAGTAATTTTTCAACGGCAAATAGGAAGCAACCAAATAAGAACCAAAAGAGATAAAACCAAAGGAGGGGTATGTATGAGCCCTTGCCTATGATCCGTGCAAGTAGATTTACCTTGAGGATCATTTAGCAAGACTCAATGGGCATGAAGCACAATTCTTTTTCTTTAGTCACACTTCTATGAGATGTGAGATCATATTGCGAATGAAGCACTTCCTCATAGTGTGACAACTCCTTTGTGATTTCCTATATGCAATGCATGAGACAAGCATATCATACAAATGCAAGAGAAAGTAAATATGCCATGTGATATGCAAGCAAAGTTAAGACAACGCATAAAGGGAACCTACTCAAGGTCAGTTTGAGCCTCTCTCAAGCTTACTCACTATGAGCCAAACCTTGCCTTGACCCGTCGGTCCACCAACTCAAGCATCCCCCATACTCATAGCTATCTTGAGAAAGTTAGACCTTGAACTAATTTTTTGTTCTTTTCTTTTAGTTATTTACATATGCATGAATGCAAACATACTAGTTCACAAAGGAGCACCTAGCTACCATGCAAGCAAATGCAAGAAAAGAGACTACTATGATACAAGTTACCTCCTTGAAGAGTAGATTTGTTGATGAAGCACACATTGCTTGTGGTGGACGTTCATGAGTTGACGTTGCGGCGCACAGTCCACCACCATCACCCTTCTAGGTCTTGTTCTTGGGAGCCCACTCGCACTTGGTTGGCCTCTCAAGGTCAACTATGCATTTGGGCACCCAAATCTTCCTCATCATCCTCCTGTCGGGCGATCCAAGAGCCTTTGCCTTCACCCTTCCTTTCTTGTCCCTAAAGAGCTTGTAGTGTGTATTCTCATGGAACAAGTTAGCGTTGGGCAAAACTTTGGAACTTCTCACCTTGGGACAATTCTTGCTAGTGTGCCCGTCACGGCAACACTTCTCACAATAGTAGTCGTCCGCCATGAGGGAACTACCCAAGGTGGAATGTCCTCGTCCTTGCCGATGAGGTTGATGGCGGCGGGGTAGGAGCCGAGTCCCTTGTGCCCGGGGTTGTTCACACAAGGTTCCGACCAAGTATCTCCTTATGAATGGTCCTTCCCCTTGTGAGCCTCTCGAAGCCGTCCATCACCGAAGCTCTCTCCTCCTTGAGTTGATGATATTCCTTCAATATGTTCTCATCAAGAGAGATGCTCTCAAGAGAGGGAGTTAGTCCATCACAAGTAATATATGAAGAATCGGAAATAGATGAACTAGAAGAAGAAGTGTTACTCTTTTCAAGGATGGATTGATGTTCCTCCTCAAGAACCTTGAACTTGTCGTTGAGCCTCTTGTGATCAACCTTGAGCTTGTCATAGCTCTCATCCAAGGTTATGAGAGAGGTGGAAAGGTGCTTGAGCTCATCCTCTAGTAACTTGGACTTCTCCTTGAGCTTCATGTGGTCTTCCTCAAGCTTGTCATAGTCTTCATCAAGAGCCTTGTGAGAGATGGATAAGTCCCTAAGTTCACCCTCAAGTTGACGAACTCGGAAAGCGGCCACTTCATGTTCCTTCTCCAACCGAGCAATGGTCTTGTCCCTTTCTTGATCATCTTGCCGGTTAGGAGAATGCTATCCAAGAGTTCCTCATATGTGGGCTTATCCTCCTCACCAAACTCTTCATCGGACTCGCTCTTCTCATCTTCACTACTATCATCATCTTTGGCCATCAAGCAAGTAGGTGGTGGAGGTAGAGTCTCGGAGATGTTGGTGAGAGCTATGCCGGCCATCTTCTTTCCCTTGGAGGATGAGTCATCACTTTCTTCTTCTTCACTATCATCATCCGTGACCCACTCTCTCAACAAAGAGTCCCTTGCGAGATGATCTTCTCTTGTCTTTGCCTCTAGAGCTTTCCTTCTTGACAAACCTCTTCCTTGTCTTGTACTTGCTTCTAGGGTCTTCTTCTTCATCATCGCTTGACTCTTGAGTCTTCTTCTTGCTCTTCTTGATTGGCTTCGGGCATTCCTTGGCAAAGTGACCCTTCTCCCCACAATTGTAGCACTCGGCATCTTTCTTGTTGATGAATCTTCTCTTGAAGAAGTTGCTTCTCTTCATGAGGAGTGCTAGATCATTAGGATGAAGTTGCAACAAGTCTTCAACGTCTTCTTCAAGCTCTTCATCACTTGAATCTTGAGTCACCACCTTCTTCATCTTCTTGCTTGACCCCTCGGATGCAAAAGCAAGATTCTTGGAGGGCTTCTCATCAAGCTTCTTGAAGAAGTAGCTTGTGGGTGGTGAGGTCTCGCATGTCGGTGTTGAAGAGGCATGTGATGAGTGCTCCATATTTCTCCCTTGGGAGAATCCTCATGATCTTCCGCACAAGGTCACCATCATCAATCTTGTCCTTCACACCGAGAGAGTTGATATCCTCTACAAGCACATTCAAGCGAGAGTAAGTGTCATTGATTAGCTCATTTGAAGACATGGCAAAGTCATCATATTTGTTCTTTAGCACATAGTATCTTTCCTCTTTCACGTCCGTGGAACCCTCATGAATTTGTTGAATTTGTGTCCATACTTCATGAGCGGTACCCGCGGACTTGACTCGAGCAAAGACCTCTTTAGTGATAGCTTCAAACAAGGCATTTTTAGCTTTAGCATTTGCCTTTGCGAGATTCACATCAAGAGTACCAATGGGAGTCCTTAGAGAGACACCGGAACTTGTCACCTCCCATGCGATAGGGTCGAGAGCCTCGAGGTAAGCTTGCATGCGAGCTTTCCAATAGGCATAGTCGGTCCTATCGAACGGGGGCGGTCCATGATCTCTCGGCAACCTTACTCAAGGCGGTTAAGCCCTATTTGAGCAACGAGGCTCTGTGTTGACACCTAATTTTGGCCTAGGGCCCATTGACAGTAAGTAGCAGGATGCATACTGGGTTTGTGTATGAAGATGGCAGCCCGCAGGCGGTCATGAAGGCGGAGAAAATCATGAAGACGTGCGTGTGTGGGTTTGCGAATCCTTTTTTAATTCCTATTCTAGATTAAGAAAGAACTGACCGAGTTGTGGTCAAGTACGAGTCGTGTTTAAGTCCAAATCGGACTCTTGCCCCGGGTGTATAAATATAGACCCAGGTGCTTGTAAAAGAAACAATCAATACAATCAACTCTTCGGCGCACCGCCACAATTCCTCGACGTGTTCTTCGTCACCGGCGTCCATCGGGGCTCCGGCTCGACTGGATCTCGTCAGGTAAGCGCATCGATCTGGTTATGTCGACTTGTCCATGATTAAGATTGATGTGGCTGCTAGTTATCCGGTAATCTAGATCAATTTAGGGTTGACATTACGCATCGACTGCATGGAATTGTTTAAGACCTGGTCCAATTCTTTGTCACGGTTAGTTGACTTGTCCTCGCCGCGACCTTGTTGCCGATTGCTGATGTCGATTTCTGTTTGATCTGGTTATTCGAGTCACGGTTAAGGTGCTTAGTCGATTAGATCTGTCCTTGGTGACTGGGTAGGCAGTTTGACTTGTCCTGTCTGCTTCGCTTAGTTGACGTGTCCTCGGCGAAACAGTTGCTAAGAGCTAGATTTAATTTGCTAAGTATCTGGGACTGGTAGTTGCCGATTATACCCGTATTTGCTGATCGTGTAGAACAGTTTGACGTGTCCTGTTCTACTTCGCTTAGTTGACGTGTCCTCGGCGAAGCGATCATCAATTATGGGTATAGTTAGCTGCTATTGGTTTAACCGTTCTTTCGGGGTGTTTAGCCGATTGTTTACCACGTTCGGATCTATGCTTGCATGCCTTTAAATATCTTATTGCTCCTGTTCAAGTATAGGCCTGAACCTCTTTTGTCGATTATCGATTTACCTTACTGCGTTGCTTGCCGATAGATCTTGCCGATTGCATGCTTTGCCGATCGCCGATTCTGTTGCATGCTTTGCTATATATATCGCGCGAGTACTTACTGTTGCGACATGTCGATTCGTTTCTAGCCGACAGCCGAGTGCTTATTTTTTGTGTTATTTTTATCCACTAACATCGGCTGCGGTTACGCATCGGCCTTTTTTTTCTTTCTCTTTCCTTCTGCAAGGCAACCTCAAAAACTGAATATAAACTGAATATGCACAAAAGAAGCCAACTGAGCACACACTATTTATTTTTCAGGATAGAACAGCGATATAGCAGCAGAAGGTATCTGTAGTAAAAAATTGATTGCGCGCAGCTCCGAACAGATATTGATGTGAGACCAAAACCAAACGAAAGTAGACTTGATAAGCTTTCCGTGAAGTGCTAGAACACCCCAATCGGAGTTCGTATGTGGTCGTGGTGGCCGTTGCAAGTCGGTGCTGTTACGCAGTCCGAACTGGGCGTGACAAGAACTCGAAACTCTAAAGGACTAAAACTAAGACCAGCAACTTGACACGACCGATGCAATCAAAAACTCAACAAGCCCTAACTAAGTAGCAGTAGCAAAAGGCTCAAAGGGTTTCTAGGATTAAGGAAAACTAATCGAATATTTTTTTCAGCTTTTTGTGGACTATAGGAAATTAAAAACAGCAACGAACAATAAATCTCTCACCGATCAACCTTGCTCTGATTACCAAATGATGAGGACGCGGGTGGGATTGGCGCTGATCTTTCGGTGAGAGAAGGGGGATAACTTCGATTTCGATTGGAGAGACGTTCACGGCCCGACTACAACCCGCAAGGATGCGCCTTAGCGACCGATACACCAACTCCAACGGTTGTTCGCGATCTTGTGGAGCACGATCAACCAAACCACGAGGGTAATTCCTGCAAGCAATCGAAGAACCAGCAAGAACAAGATAAACAAGTAACTCAATTCATCAAGGTGGGGTTCCGAATCAAGTAGTCCGGGCGGTCTAGTCGACTCGCGCGTCTACAAGGAAGTAGCAATGGCTAAACTTACAATCAATCAAAACCCAAACCCTAATTATGCGGCGGCGGCTGTATATGAAGACTCTAGGGTCGTGCTCCACCCCCTGGACGCGCCCTCTAATGGGCTCACACAAGATACAAGGCCCAAAGGCCAAATAACGGCGGCGCAGCACCGGGACAGATTCTGTACGTCGACTTGTTTTGACGATTCCCGACGACTCCGGATGAATTTTGGCATGAGGCTGGTGCCATTGGAAAGATAATCTTCTTAGCTTTCCATCCATATAAAGAACGTCCAAATCGGACCCCGTATGTGACCTGGGCGACCGTTTTAGTGCGTACTGGTCCTGGACTCCGAAACTGACTCGAAGTCGACTTGAATTGGGCCTCCAACTTGAGTGCTCTCCCTTGCTGGCCCCTCTACGTCCTCAAGCACCTCTGTAGCTGCCTCCTCATCATCTCCATGATTTCTAACAATAATTAATTCATTAGGTAGCATCTTATTCTCAAAACCATATATAAAAGACAATAGAAAAGAGCTCACCGATAAATTTACTTGTCGTGCTCTAGCCCTTGTGATTGAATCTGCATGTCAAATGGAGGAGTGTTGGTTGTATCTGTACAAGTCATGTCCTCATCAGCAGCTAATGAACCAAGGACGAGTCAAACTCCTCAGACAAGATATCATTTGGCTCCCAATATCAATCCTGCACTGTTCAACCAAGAGATACCGCAAGGCTATCATAGAGTAGCAGACTATAGTGAGCACTACAACAGGGAGCAACCTGCTCAAGTTCAGTCACAACCACAGCAGCCATCTCAGATGGCTGGGGGGCAAGTGCAGAATTCATCAGAAGATATAGTTGCCAGGCTGGCTGAAGTCATGAAGGAGCAGTTTGATCTCAAGCCCAAGGAGCAGAGCTTTCTGTATCGACGTCCATATCCAGAGTGGATGGAACAAGTTGCTCTGCCACATCGTTACAAGCTGCCAGAATTCTGCAAGTTTTCTGGGCAAGACAATGTGTCCACAGTAGAGCACATTAGCAGATATTTGGCACAATTGGGAGAAGCATCGGCGCAAGATGCATTGAAAGTCCGTCTGTTTCTTCTGTCGTTATCTGGATCGGCATTCTCATGGTTCACATCCCTCCCTGCGGGATCCGTGCGAAATTGGGCCGATTTGGAAAAGAAATTCCATTCTTATTTCTTTACTGGCATGGCAGAGTTGAGCATATCAGATTTGACGGCTGTTCGTCAGAAGGCTGGAGAGTCAGTTGCCGATTTTGTCCAGAGATTCAGAGTCATCCGTGGGAGGTGCTATAACCTGAATCTGACGGATCGGCAAATGGCTGAGATTGCTTATCAGGGATTATTGCCTCAAATCAGAGATAAGTTTGCTCCTCAGGAAGTCGATGGCTTAGCACAGCTCTTTCAGAAGGCGTCGATTCATGAAGGGCGTGTTCAGAATACACGTGGCAGACAGTTTCAGGCGGCTTATGCTGATTATTGTTCTGATTCTGATGATGAAGTTGAAGTTGCTCTTGCTGAGTGGACCAGGAATAAGAAGACTGTTCTCTGTCCATGGGTCAAGCAGAAGGCAGAAGAAAAGAAATATGACTTCGACATCAATAAAGCCGACAAGATATTCGATCTGCTGCTACAAGAGAAGCTTATTCAACTCCCACCAAATCACACGTTGCCTCCAGCTGAGGAGTTGAAGAAAATCAAGTGGTGCAAGTGGCATAATACTCCCTCTCATCACACCAATGAGTGCAAGGTGTTCAGGCAACAGATCCAATCGGCAATTGAGAGTGATCGCATTAAATTCTCTGGTCAAAAGCCGATGAAGATTGACGGTCATCCTTTTCCAGTTAACATGATCGGTGGGTCTGCTGGATTGATCGGCAAGTACTCAAGGAAAAGAGAAAGGGAAGATAGGAGGACTAGTGATGATGACTTCGATCCACACTGGAACTGTCCTTTCTTCCAGTACTGTTGGGAGCAGGGTATGAAGTTGCCACCAATTGAAGGCTGTCCAGGTTGTAGCAGAAGATCTGGGGATTTGTACAGAGAAGTTGGTACTTCAAGCCGAGTCCCTATGCGGAGACAGCATAATCGCTTTGAAGGAAGTCCAGCGTCAAGGGTTTCTGTGCACGAGAGGCTTGGTCCTGTCAATCAAGATGAAGATTATGAAGAAAATCAAGATGAGTTCACAGAAGAAGGCCAATGGTGTCCGAGTGGTATCTTTACCAAGACTCAGAAGAGAAGAGTACAGAGGGCACGTTGCCGTGAGCTGAACAAGGAAGTGAACCAGGAGGATGATCATGACAAGGGGCCCAAGTCCAAGAAGGTATGGAGACCAAAAGTCAAATCTCAAATACATGAAGTTGAAGCTCCTGTCAATATGGTATTTATGCTGCCACGAGAATTTAGTTCTTTGGACATTAATGAATCGGAAGAAGAAGGTTCTGCCGAGTTGTTATTAGGTCCACAGCAGGCAGTATTTGAGAAGCCATCCGGTGTTGATCATCTCCATCTGAGGGCTCTGTACCTTAATGGTTTCATCAATGACAAGCCGATGACCAAGATGATGGTCGATGGTGGTGCTGCTGTCAACGTTTTGCCGATGGCAACATACAGGAAGATCGGCAAATTGCCTGAAGAGCTGACCAAGACCAACATGACGTTGAGGGATTATGGGGGCAGAAGCTCTGAAGTCAAAGGAGTCACCAATGTCGAGGTCACTATCGGAAGCAAGACTTTGCCGACGACGTTCTTCGTAATTGAAGGCAAAGGATCGTACGCCGTACTGCTGGGTAGGGATTGGATTCATGCTAATTGCTGTATCCCGTCTACGATGCATCAGCTCCTTATCTAGTGGATCGGCGACGAGGTGCAAACTATTCAGGCTGACAAATCGGTGAGTGTGGCTACTGCAGACTTCTTGCCAACGATGGTTGAAAGCTTGCCGTGCATATCAGGAACTTACTGGGAGAGTGAAGCATTGGATGTTACCGATGAAGGTGTCTGTATCACTGAAGGATCGGCAACTCCACGGTTGTTATAGCAATTACCGGACCTGGACATCAATCGGCCGATGGAAGCTGGGAAAGAAACAATTGATAATCAGCTGATCGATGAAAGAGAAGAAGGAAAGCTTGGTCATGGTTTTGTATCAGCCGATGAATTGGAGGAAGTTGACATTGGAGACGGTGACAAGCCTCGGCCGTCGTTCATTAGTAAGAAGATCTGTAAAGAGTTTAGAGAAAAATTGATAGCATTATTGAAGGAGTATAAAGATTGTTTTGCTTGGGATTATTCCGAGATGCCTGGTCTCAGTCGAGATATTGTTGAACACCGATTGCCTATTAAGCCTGGGTATCGGCCGTTTAAACAACATAATCGGAAGATTGATCCAAAGATTTATGATGCTGTCAAGGAAGAAATTACGAAGTTATATGACGCCAAGTTTATCCGACCCTGCCGATATGCAGAATGGGTGTCCAGTATCGTTCCAGTGATCAAGAAAACGGGAAGATGCGAGTGTGCATTGATTTCAGAAATTTGAATAAAGCTACACCCAAAGATGAGTCTCCGATGCCGATAGCAGATGTACTGATCGATGCTGCTGCTGGACACAAGATCTTGAGCTTCATGGATGGAAATGCAGGATATAATCAGATTTTATGGCTGAGGAAGATATTATAAAGACTGCATTCAGGTGTCCAGGAGCTTTGGGATTGTTCGAATGGGTGGTAATGACCTTTGGGTTGAAAAATGCTGGCGCCACATATCAAAGAGCGATGAATTTCATCTATCATGATCTGATTGGTCGATTAGTGGAAATTTATATTGATGATGTGATGGTAAAATCCAAAACAGTTGAAGATCATATTGCTGATTTGCGGCAGGTGCTGGAGAGGACCAGAAAATATGGCTTGAAGATGAATCCGCATAAATGTGCTTTTGGTGTTTCAGCAGGACAATTTCTGGGCTTTATCGTTCATGAAAGAGGAATTGAAATTGGTCCCAAGAGCATAGAGTCGATCAAGAAAATTAAACCTCCTGCCAGTAAAAAAGAATTGCAGTCTCTGATGGGCAAAATCAATTTTGTGAGAAGATTTATTTCTAATCTTTCTGGGAAAATTGATGCTTTTACTCCTTTGTTAAAGTTAAAAGCAGATCAGGAGTTCCGGTGGGAAGCCCAACATCAGAAGGCGCTTGATGATGTCAAGAAATATTTAATCTCACCACCTGTGTTGATGCCACCTAAGCCAGGTATTCCTTTCAAGTTATATTTGTCTGCCGATGACAAGTGTATTGGTTCGGCATTGACGCAAGTACAAGATGGCGATGAAAGGATTATCTTTTATCTCAGTCGGAGATTGCTGGATGCAGAGACAAGATATTCTGAGATTGAAAGGTTATGCTTATGCCTTTATTTCTCTTGCACTAAATTAAGACATTATTTGTTATCCGAAGAATGCACTATTGTTTGCCGATCCGATGTCGTCAAATACATCTTGTCCGCTCCGATATTGAAAGGCAGGCTTGGGAAGTGGATGCTAGCAATTGCAGAATTTGATCTTAAATATGAATCTGCTAAAGCTGTAAAGGCCCAGGTTTTTGCTGATTTGATAGTCCAGCATAGGGGGCATGATGAAAGTGTGGTGGAGCCAGTTCCATGGCGCTTATCGTTTGACGGGTCGATTTGCAAAATGGATGTGGTATCGGCATTGTCATTGTCACACCAAAAGGGTCCAGGTTTGAATTTTCATTCACGGTAGAAGCTCATACTAATAATCAAGTTGAATATGAGGCTGTGTTGAAAGGACTACAACTGTTGAAGGAAGCCAATGCCGATTTTGTTGAAGTTGTTGGGGATTCTTTGCTGATTGTGGGGCAATTGAATGGGGAATATGAATGCAAAGACGAAGTGCTTCGGGGTTATTATCAGAAGTGTCAAGATCTAATGAAGAGTTTCAAGCATATCACATTCAGTCATATTCCTCGACAAATGAATTCTGAAGCTAATGACTTGGCTCAGCATGCATCTGGGTATCGGCTTATTGTAGGTACTGTTGACAATGAGGCCGATGTCGATTTGCAGGATTGGAGGACCGAGATCGTGAATTATTTGAAGGATCCAACCCAGAAAACGTCCAGAGAGTTGCGGTACAAGGCAATAAAATATGTGTTAATTGATGATCAGCTTCATTATAGGACGTTGGAAGGGATTTTGCTGAAGTGTCTGAATGCCAATGAAGCCAAGAAGATGCTGATGGAAGTTCATGATGGAATTTGTGGGACTCATCAGTCAGCATACAAGATGAAATGGTTGATCAGAAGAGGTGGATATTTCTGGCCCGCCATGCTCGAAGATTGTTTTGAATATTATAAGGGCTGTCAGGATTGTCAGAAGTACGGATCAATTCAAAGAGCTCCAGCATCGGCAATGAACCCTATTGTCAAGCCGTGGCCGTTCAGAGGATGGGGAATCGACATGATTGGTGAGATTAATCCTTCTTCCAGTAAGGGACATAAATATATATTGGCGGCTACGGATTATTTCACCAAGTGGGTTGAAGGAGTACCTTACAGAAGTGTGGCTTCGAGGGATGTTATTGCTTTTGTTAAAGAGCACATAATCTTCAGATTTGGTATCCCTCAAACTATCACTACAGATCAAGGTTCTATTTTTATTTCTGAAGAGTTCAGAAATTTTGCTGATGATATGGGTATTAAATTATTAAATTCGTCACCATATTATGCCCAAGCAAATGGTCAGGCTGAAGCTTCAAATAAATCCTTGATCAAGTTGATTAAGCGCAAGATTAATGATCAACCGAGAAGGTGGCATACCTCATTGGCCGATTCATTATGGGCATATCGAATGTCTCGTCATGGGTCAGTACAAGTAACACCATATCAGTTGGTGTATGGACATGAAGCTGTTTTGCCATGGGAGGTTACTGCCGGGTCAAGAAGAGTCGATTTGCAAAATCAGTTGACAGCAGAACAATACCATGATCTCATGATGGATGAATTAGAAGATGTCAATCAGCAACGGTTGATTGCGTTGAAGAAAATTCAAGATAATAAAGCACGAGTGGCTCGGCATTATAATAAGAAGGTGGTGACTAAGCAATTTGATGAAGGAGATCTCGTTTGGAAAGTCAAGTTGCCGATTGGTATGCGAGATAATCGTTTCGGCAAGTGGTCACCTAATTGGGAAGGTCCTTATATAATTAGCCGATGCGTGCCCGGTAATGCTTATATCTTGAAAGAGTTGGATGGAGAAGAATTTGGCCGAGCACTTAATGGAAAATATTTGAAGAAATATTACCCCAGCATTTGGGTAAGTTCTTAAAGTGTTCGGTTAAATTTTCAGTGAAGCCGACGTTAAGAGCGTCGCCTTGGAGATGGCCGATGTCGATGGTATCGCCCTTAGGGAAAATATGCAGAAAGAACAAAAGAAGGCAATGAAGTTCTTATGGTTTACAAGCTATTACATCATACATGGGGATACAAAATTCTTTCACCAAGAATACACACTGCGGCTGCTGTCAAGTGTCAACCAAGTGCTAGCGCAGGATAGGATGGGTCGTTGCTTCGGTATACGAGGAGAGGAGCAACTTCATGGACCTCATCACGTCGAAGAAGATGTTATCCCTGAGAAGGAACCTTATCTGACGAAGAACATGAGTTCTCCCTCGTAGTCTGAAGAGGAGCCGCCGTCTTCAGGGATTAGCTCAAGAGGGATAGCGTCGGAATAGGGATTGGAAGGAAGTAGAAGGAAGACAAGAGGCCAGAGCGTAGATATGTGAAGAGAAGAGGAGCTCATGATTGCTTTCTTGCTGTTTAGGGTGCATTAGTCAGGCTTTGTGAAAGGAATTTTTATTGCTGGCCATTGTGTTGATGATTCCGGTGAAGGGAGCCAGTCCTTTTATAGGCCGAGATGTGGAAGAAGATAAGATCATGGAATAGTGAAAGACCTATTGCAAATTAAAGCGATTGGTACGAATTGTCTGCCGAAGAGGTGCACGCCATGTGAAGACAAAGGCACAGCTCATCAAGTCAAATGTACAGTTTCCACGTGAAGGGTCATCTAGAAGCTTGCAGACATGATAGATGGTGGAACAACCCGGCGCATGGAAATTCCATACCCCGGCTTGGGGGGCATGTGTTGACACCTAATTTTGGCCTAGGGCCCATTGACAGTAAGTAGCAGGATGCATACTGGGTTTGTGTATGAAGATGGCAGCCCGCAGGCGGTCATGAAGGCGGAGAAAATCATGAAGACGTGCGTGTGTGGGTTTGCGAATCCTTTTTTAATTCCTATTCTAGATTAAGAAAGAACTGACCGAGTTGTGGTCAAGTACGAGTCGTGTTTAAGTCCAAATCGGACTCTTGCCCCGGGTGTATAAATATAGACCCAGGTGCTTGTAAAAGAAACAATCAATACAATCAACTCTTCGGCGCATCGCCACAATTCCTCGACGTGTTCTTCGTCACCGGCGTCCATCGGGGCTCCGGCTCGACTGGATCTCGTCAGGTAAGCGCATCGATCTGGTTATGTCGACTTGTCCATGATTAAGATTGATGTGGCTGCTAGTTATCCGGTAATCTAGATCAATTTAGGGTTGACATTACGCATCGACTACATGGAATTGTTTAAGACCTGGTCCAATTCTTTGTTACGGTTAGTTGACTTGTCCTCTCCGCGACCTTGTTGCCGATTGCTGATGTCAATTTCTGTTTGATCTAGTTATTCGAGTCACGGTTAAGGTGCTTAGTCGATTAGATCTGTCCTTGGTGACTGGGTAGGCAGTTTGACTTGTCCTGTCTGCTTCGCTTAGTTGACGTGTCCTCGGCGAAACAGTTGCTAAGAGCTAGATTTAATTTGCTAAGTATCTGGGACTGGTAGTTGCCGATTATACCCGTATTTGCTGATCGTGTAGAACAGTTTGACGTGTCCTGTTCTACTTCGCTTAGTTGACGTGTCCTCGGCGAAGCGATCATCAATTATGGGTATAGTTAGCTGCTATTGGTTTAACCGTTCTTTCGGGGTGTTTAGCCGATTGTTTACCACGTTCGGATCTATGCTTGCATGCCTTTAAATATCTTATTGCTCCTGTTCAAGTATAGGCCTGAACCTCTTTTGTCGATTGTCGATTTACCTTACTGCGTTGCTTGCCGATAGATCTTGCCGATTGCATGCTTTGCCGATCGCCGATTCTGTTGCATGCTTTGCTTTATATATCGCGCGAGTACTTACTGTTGCGACATGTCGATTCGTTTCTAGCCGACAGCCGAGTGCTTATTTTTTGTGTTATTTTTATCCACTAACATCGGCTGCGGTTACGCATCGGTCTGTCCGGGGCCGATAGTCCGGGAAATTTACACGCTTTTCTTGTCTTTGTCGATTTGCAGGGAAAATCGACTGGCACGCTCCGGAATTCACCGCGTTCCAAGTTTTGGTCCTGAACGGAGTGAAGCAAATCTCCCAGGCCGCGTGTGCGAGCGGTAGAACACACATTTTACCGTCAACACTCTGATACCACTTGAAAGGATCAAGGGCACCGAGAGGGGGGGGGTGAATCGGTGTGTCAACAATTTCTCCCAAACGTACTTTAGGCGTGAAGCTAGCAAGACTAGATATGGTGATAACAAAAGCAAGCGATGCGCGCACACAATCTAGTCTATGCAACAAGCAACACCCTAACAAGCAATTCTACCAAGTAGTAAAGAGACAACCTATCATGCAATTCTACTAGCACATAAGGTAAATGCGAAAACGTAAATGCTAGTAAGTAAAGGAGATAAGGATAGGAATGCTCATGATTTTTCCCGTGGTCTCGGAAGGATGGCGCCTTCCCCTACTCCACGTTGGGTCACTCCCGCCGGAGTCTCGACCCCGTCCCTCCGCTCGATGGCGATCCCTCCTAGAGCACACTTCACCCTCCGAGTGAAGTCGCGGGCACGTCCCGCCGGGCTCGATCCCGGGTACTCTTCCGGAGGTAAGGCTCCGCACGTGATGCGTGCCAAAGGGCGCTCCACTAGTGATGCTTCTTTCGCACGGGAAGCTCCAAGACCGTGTACAAACTTGTGTTAGCTTCCACAATCTCCTTGGACAGCTCAACACCGACGCCTAACCGGTCTAGGCCTTGCCATAGACCAAGAGTAACAAACCGAAGTGACTCTCTCAAGCTCACACTAGCCTAGAGATCAAGTGGATGCAATTGCTACTCTCTCAAGCACTAGGATCACTCCAAATCCTTCACAAGTGCTTCTCTCTCTTGCTCTTGGCTTCCTCTGAGTTTCCTGCACTCCAACAATGGCCAAGAGACCCCTCAAGGGGCGGGCAACCAACTATATATAGGCTACCAACCCAAAACTAGCCGTTGCCCAAAAGTGCCCTGCGAAACTAGAGACCGTACAATAGGACCGTACTGTCCGGTCTCTTCCAGACCGTACTGTCCGGTCTCCATTTCCAGGCGCATCTCCATCTTCTTCTTCATCTCCAATGAAGACCGTACTGTCCGGTCCCTAGGACCATACCATCCGGTCGATTGTCCGGTCTTCATTTCTTCCACTTCCAGAAACTTCGACTTCTCTGTCTGGAAATCCTCTGATGACCGTACTGTCCGGTCTCCTTGACCGTACCATACGGTCCCATTGTCCGGTCTTCATTTTCTCAGCATCCCGAGACTTCACTTCTCTGTCTGGATCTTCAATGAAGACCGTACCATACGGTCCCTAGGACCGTACTGTCCGGTCTCTACCGGATAAGCTGAAAACTTGATCCACTCTTGATCCTTGCTTCCAACTTCTTCATTCTTGGTTCCTCTTCTTCTCTTCAGCCACCCTAGCCCTCGAGAGACTCACTATGCATCCATATGATCTCTAACCTAGTGTGCGCTAAGAGAACCAATTCGATCCCTCTTGATAGTCCGGTTTTTCCTATGGACTCAAGCTAACATCTACCAAGCCAACACTTGCTTGATCTATCATGTCCTTAGCCTTGATCCATCTTCAACCTTGACTCCATCAAGTTCTCGATCCGAACCGTCGAGGCAACCAATCACCAAGTCGTCGATAATATAGGGTTTGTGAGACGACGCTTCCATTGACATGACCATTTGAATATCCTACATGGAAATGTTAGTCACATCAATATGGTCACCCAATCACCAAAACATTCATACCTTTGGGGTTTCCAAACTCCAATGGTCATGAAGCTTACAGGCGCGCTATGCCTGTCCCCTCGAAGCACGGCGGCGCGCGGTGGCCCTGCGGCGGCGGCCCCCGCGGCGCGGTGCGTGGTGTCGCGCGGGGGGGCCCGCGCGGCAGCCTCGCGGTGGCACGGCACGGCCCGGGCTAGGCTCAGCGCGGCGGTGGCCAAGTGCGGGTCAGAGGCGGCGCGGCGGTGGCCCGTGCAGCCTGGCGCGGCCCACGGTGGTGGCTGCCTGGCGCGCACTTCGGCGGCCTGGCGCGACGTCGACGGCGGCTTCGTTGTGTTTTTTTCTTTGCTTTCTTGTTCGAGATCTAGGGTTAGGGTTGGAACCGGTAACCCCATTTTCATGTGGATCTGGAGCGGTGCGGCCGTGGTGGCCCGGGCGCGATAGCCCGAGGCACATGTCGGTTTTTCTTGTTTCTTTCTTTCGGATCTCGATCTAGGGTTCCGGTTAGGACCCGTTCCCTTTTTCCTTTACTTTGCGATGCGGATCTGAAGAACACAGCGACGTTGCGCCGTTTTTCTTGCTTGTACCGGACTTCGTGCCGGGTAGGGTTAGGGTTGGTTCTTCATGAACCGCACTCCCTTTAAGATCTAAGGAGCACAGCACTCCCGGCGATGTTGCACCGGAGGCTTCGTCCCAGCGATGTTGCGCCTGATCTAGTCTTCAATCTTTGAACGGCTCAGCAAAATTTGTAATCTAAATCCTTTTTAACCTTTTTTTTTCGAGCACATTCACTCATTTAGTTTTTCCTTATAGTACTGAGCAAATTTCGACAGCTCTGGGACTATAGTTCTTGCCAGTGCAAGAACATATGCCAGTTTCACTCTAATAACTGAATTTGTATGTGTGTAATTGTACTTCCTTATTTTAATATTTTGTTACCAAGTAATTGCTTATACCTAATGATGTTTTGTCAACGCTGTTCTATTTAAGGTTTTGTCAATTTATTTAGGGGAGCTAACAGTGTTGATACGATGATACCTCCAAGAATCATGGTGCTAGGTGATGACTTCTTCTAATCAGTAGTTGGAAGTTTCGCAATGTAGCTGTCAGATTTTGGTGATATGGACCATAGGACCATTTTGCTTCTATAGCAGAAGCAGATAAAGGTTTTGTGTGTTTCTATTTCAGGTTTCAACAATTTGTTTAGGGGAAGTAGCAAGGTTTATACCTCCAAAGTTTTTGTGTCAGGTGATGGCTTGTTCAAAATAACTGACATTCTGCAACGCAGTTGTCATGTGTTGGTGGTACAGGTCCTTTTGCTTCTAATGCATGATTCATTCAATTTGGCAGTAGGCCTGAAGTCCATATTTATGCCACTGAGATAGACATGCTACAGAATGCACGTTGTAATGCCTTCAATTCGTAAAAATAATGCTTAATAAAAATAAGTGATTGGGATGCATAATGCACAAGCTTATTAGACTTCTTTGAGTACATCAGTGTGTAGTTGGCTTGGCAAGGGTTAGGATTGTGATTAGGCTGCTCTGAGTTCTTTTGTTCTGTTGTGTTCACTGAAACTTTGGCAGGGACGAAAACAAACTCGCCATTGCTATTTCCATATGCTCATAGAATCCAGTGCTGCATTAATAAGTTTGTTGGCTGTACCGTTATATGCTGTTCAATATACATTCATATCAATATTTTCCAGGTTGGCATGGTCCAAATATCTACTTGACGGGGAGTTGCACTTGAAATGACAGCTAGAATATGTCACTATTTTTTTATTCTTTTTTTGAAAAGAGACTAAATGCTTTGCAATTTACAGGTTTTTAACTCTGAGGATGGCTACTTTGTCTGTCCAATCATTCTGGCTGATGTTAAAAGTTACATGGAGTGATAGAAGGTAATTAAAGAAAGCATTGGCGTATCGAAGTTTGCATCTCACTTCGTTATACCTTGAAAGTGTTTCAAAGCGAAACTTACTCTTGGGCAGCTTTTGCAATGAACATGAAGTATTTGCTTCTACTTATAATCCACGTCATTTGTATTTCACTTTTTTAATGGTCTGGTTTGTATATCTACAAGCATCAGCCATTTGATTTTCATTTCATGATAGGTTAATCCAGGCCACGGTCCATGGAGAGTTTTGGTGTCACCAAGCATGAGAGATTGCTGTCCAGAGCGCTGGGTAATCTGGTGTTAGGAAGGGGAAAATGGAAGAATTTTTCCAGGGAACCCAGGGTTCAGTGATGTTGCTGCTGCCAGGTAACTTGATCACATGGGATTGCTCTCTTTGAATACAGAAGAATGCAAACATGGTGTATGCTTGATCCTCTAAACAGATGTTGATAATGAACATCCGATCAATACATGTTGGAACGAGATGAATAGAAAAGCAAAATAAAATCCAAAAGATATAATAAAGGATAGAGTACTAAGATAGAAAACGTTTCTCTGAAGTTAGCAGAAAACCTGCAGGATAGTAAGATTCAGCCCAGATGAGGGATTCATTGGCTCCATTTTAAGTAATGTTAAAGAAAATAAAAATATAGAAGAAAAGGGGGTAGGTCTAGGTGTGATTTAATCAAATAAACATGCAAATGTAGAAGTAACTGAATTACAAAATTTGATAGTTTATTTTCTCTTGTTCTATTAAAATGTGGATGGTACGGCACATAAGTATTGAACCAATGCATGTTTCTGTCACGAACCAAGCCTCTTTTTTCTTTTAATTTTGCAGACAACAATGTGTGGATTTGATTTGTAATTTCAAAAGCTGAACGTATTCATCTATGAGCTTCAAAATGGTTGTCGATTCATGGAATCTTTTTGCAGCAGTTTCGATTTCATTAAAATGGATGATGATCTTTGTTTTTCATATAGTCGCAATAATTCTCTAGCAACTTTCTTTCTTTCTTCTGATCATTTATTTGTTGTGGTTTGCAGATATGCAATCACCAGGGTGACAAGTGCATGAAAAGAAAGGGAGAATCTGGCACCTAGGTTCTTACAATTTCTCTATAACGCACAATAAAAGCTTGCAGGCCGGTGCACCCTTTGTGTGAGGATATATCTATGTCACTATGTGCATCAATCCACCTAAAGATAATAGAAGCTGTCACAAGTCTGTTATGGGGATATCTTTGTGTGAGGATATATCTCTTGTACTGTTCATTTAGTGACAATCTGTTATGGGGAAGGCTTGTGCAGGTCCGGAAGATGCAGTGAGTGAAGTTGGTGATAAGCCAACGCGGGGCGGTCCCGAGTGGCCAGAGCAGAGTGCTCCGGGAGCCTTCGGCTCCTGTCGGCCCGGGATCGATTCCCGCCGCGGCACCTGCACTGTAGCGACTATTTCCTGCAATATGGCTCTGGTCGCTGCAGTGCAAAAAAAATCCCCTCGCTCCTCCGTTGGACCAAAGCATAGGTTAAGTACTCGCGCCGATTCTCACTGGCCTGCTGAGTCCCTGTGTATGGTGCGGAGGAGGGTTCGGGGGTTTTCTCGATCTGTGTGAGACGATCGTTCTCCTTAAAAAAATGCTCGGGGGCCGTCATACCCCTCGCAGGTCGAGTGAAGTTAGTGATAAGAGCTGTTTTTTAGTTGTCTTGTACAATATCTTCGCCTGTCAGCCTATCACGTTTTTCCCATGAAGTTTGTGATGTCCATTGCCAAGTATTTGTTTCATCTTATTTACTTGTACTTTATTCTCTAAGTACATAAAGATTTATGTCTTGAACATTTTTAGTTCTTTCAAAGTAAAACAAATTATTTGTGGTTTTTTTTCTCGATCAGCCCGTGGCAACGCACGGGCACGTTTGCTAGTAATGTATAAACTAGCTTGTACCAGGGCAACAAACCATCTCACTTTATCAAATCGTCCATTGAGTACAAAGTCTTCGAGCAATTAAATTCTTCGAATCAGCCTGGAGATCATCCTGTTCTCACCTAACACCGTACCTAATCAAATGATTCAAATCGTCCAGTGAATACAAACATATGGAATGCAAAGAAGAATCACTCTAGATTAAGGTGCAGTGAAAACCAGTCATAAGGTGAACATATCACAAACTTCTACATCATTGTCGTGAATCCATGCAAACTGAGCTTAGTTCAGCCCGTTAGATTTCGAATGGTACTCGGTATAGCGTTGTAATGGTAGGTGAAGCTTTGTCGACAATGCACCTACGATAACTTCAAGAATCAAAATCAATCGAAGCAGGCGCCCATAACGGTTAACTATGAAGCCGATCACAGTGTTAAGGTTGATTGAGTTCTGACTATCCCGGTATTAAAATAGGGGCAATTCATGAGTTGCCTAGTCGCGATTTGCCCTCCTTCTAATGGCGTCCGTGATTTCTCCCTTTACAGATTTTGATGTAGTATTTGCCCTCTAGCCATTTTCATGCCGATTCTGCCCTTGCTTTCTTCTTCTTCCTTTCACCTGCGACCACCGCGACACCTCCCCGTGAGCGTACACGGCCTCCGCGCCCATCGCCCGCGCGAGCTCTCGAGCTCTAGCTCATGAAGCTCAGCTTGGGGGAAAGACATCGGCTTCCTCTTGAAATCCACCTTCTTTGTCTGCAATCTGGACCAGCGGGACTGCAGATTGAATCTCGAACTAAATAAACTAGCACAAATACCTGTACTGTCATCGCAGTTTTCTTCTAGAAAAAGCTGACATTGCAATTTCACAAAGATTAAAGAGGAAATGATTATTTGGTTACTAACGCTTGGGCTCCTTGATCTTGGGGGAGGTCGAGGACTTTGACGAGCGTGCGGCGGCAGGGCGGTGCGGCTTCAGCTGAGCGGGGCGAGGGAACGCACGACGACGAGGTGCGGCGGCACGCGGCAGCTCGCGCGAGTGCGGCGCGGGACGACGGAGCTGCGCCGGCTCACGCGGACGTGGCGGCGGCCATGGCGCTGTGGCCACCGGCAAGAGGAAGAAGAGGAGAGAAGGGGCAGAATCGACATAAGAATCGCTAGAAGACAAATACTACATCAAAATATGTAACAGTGAGAAATCGGGAACGTCTGTTATTAAAATCAGTGGGTGTGCCCCTATAGTTCACGATGATAAAAGAAAAAAAATACTTTCAGCGCCTGTCGGATCTGAACCCCATCTCTTCGATCCAACGGCCTAAGAAGGCCCGTCCGTCCCCTGCAGTGGCGCCCCCAAAACCCTCCACGAAATCTCCTCCCCCCTGCTCCCTTCTCCCCCTCTCTTCCGGCGGCGAGCTCCCCAATCCCCTGCCATGGACGACATCGACTCCAGGTACGAGGTCCCCCGGACCGCCGCGTTCCTCCGCGACCGCGCCTACACCAGGGTCGCCCTCCAGGTACCATTCCGGTCCATTCCCATTCGATTTCGGTGCTCCCTTTCCCGATCCATCGAGCGCCTTTTGTATCTGCCTGGCCTCCTGATTCTTCGCCCTTTTTCTCGGCCTCCTAGTTCCCGGACGAGATGCTCAAGGACGCGGCGGCGGTGGCCCGGGCGCTGCGGCGGGAGCTTGGCGGCGGCGGGGTTAGGGTGTTCGTGATGGCCGACACGGCGTACAACTCGTGCTGCGTCGACGAGGTGGGCGCGTCCTACATCGACGCCCAGTGCGTCGTCCACTACGGTCACGCCTGCATGAGCCCGTGAGCAAGCCCGCTTGTCCACCCTCCTCTGTTATTGCGCCCTGTTCCTTTCAAAAATTGAACCTTTTTTATCAAATGTTTATGGGGATTGTTTTGCTTGGTTTAGGGTTCTCTTTATGCTTTTAGTTGTCCAATTTCATTAAGAAGCATTGTGTTTTTGGACCTCCATATTTGTTTCTAGGGGATTTCTTCAATTTTCAGGGTAATCACGCCAGAAAAAGGTAGCAAAGGTAGTAACAGGGCAATATTTACGACGAAGTTGTTAATGCTCATATGGAATTGTTCGCAGATGTTTTATCATGCTGCAAGATATTTGTCGCACCAATTTCACTTATCTGTTTTTACATTCTAAGGCTGCCATTTATCTAGCTTGTTGAAAGCCATTTATTGCCAGCGATCGGTAGACTGTGCTAATACATTTTTATATTGACGACTTGAATGTAGAACGTCAAATTTGCCGGCTTTCTTTGTATTTGGGAAGGCCCCATTGGATGTCAATGCCTGTGCCTCCTCATTGCTGGAGTGCTCGAGGAAAAGCAATAAACATGTTCTGGTATGGGCCAAAGTAGTTCTTGTATCCATCAAATAAGTCGCATTGCTATATAGTCTGTACCATCCGACCATTCTGAAGTCGACAATATAGCATATTACACTGTAAGATCAATGTGTGAATAACGATATGCTTTTGCTACTGAAACAGGGTGCCTTCTTAATTATACCAATATATAG
The DNA here is from genome assembly GCA_012490785.1 of Eragrostis nindensis. Taxonomy (NCBI): domain Eukaryota; kingdom Viridiplantae; phylum Streptophyta; class Magnoliopsida; order Poales; family Poaceae; genus Eragrostis; species Eragrostis nindensis. The sequence goes on from JAAXCT010001981.1 coordinate 26,481, forward strand.
AGTGAAAATACAAGGCATATCTTGCTTTCAGAATTCTCTTCATGCATTAAAATATTTACTAGTGATATCAACATTGATAGTATGGAAATCAATATCAGTTAACCATTAATGAGAAATCTTCTTTCAGGCAGTAGCATATTTTGATCTCTGCTGTCATGCTCAAAAAACAATCTCATACAACAATTTATGTGAGCTTGCTGCTGTCATTCTACTGTAATGTAATGCTGTATTTTTCTTTCATGAATTCAGTTTCCTACAAAATAGTAGGTTAGGTCATGTGTAAGTTTCTTATTATCTTTTCAGTTTTGGTTTCTCTTTCTTGCATTTATTAAAATTTCGAAATTTAATATTCTTGGCTAATATATTTCTCAAATAGGTTTTGTATGGACTAGAATATGCATATGCACTGCACGATATTAAACAAGCAATTCGGGAGTCGTGTAAATCATGTCCTTGCACTGCTGAAGTTCGTTATGCAGATGTTCTGTGTTCAGTTATGAGTCCATCACCAAGTTCTACAGAAGAAAATGAGTGTCCTCAATCGAGTGGAAACTGTTGTACTGGGGGTTTGTCTATTGACAGTGATGCGGCAACTTATCTGAATAATTGTTCTAGCATGGAACGATCTGGTTCAACACGCAAGTACAGCCTTGGTGGAGTAACATGGGATATTTCAGCCGAGGACAGTATGGATGACTATTTGATATTCTGGATCGGACAAGATAACTCGGCATTTGCTAATATTGTGCTTACCTTCAATAAATGCGAGATAGGTCTGTATTCTAAGCTCACATTTTATGGCTAGAGAGAGAATTTATTTTTATATGTGCAAGCCATGCTGTTCCCTAAGCCTTTAGTTGCTTTCTCTAGAATGTATGAATTTATAATTTGTTTTGAATCCCTTAGCACTAGTGTAGCTCTATTCCCTGCTTTATATTATTTGTAGCGGAATATACATAAATCATTTATGCAATTGATCAGTTCTTGCACTACACTGGTCCAATAGCTTTGTATTTTTTTTGTTCGGTTTTGTAATTAATCGAACATAAAAACTTCTAGAATGTAATGCATTTGGGTATTCACTATTTTTTTGGCAGTTAGATATGATGCAATAGCAAATCATCTTTCATCTGACATCTCTCATCTGGTGAAGATTCTTAGGCGAAGGTACTTGTTTTCTTTCAGTATCTATGTGCAGCTTCCTCTGAAATGCAAGTGTCATATTGCCTGTCTAGTTTTACAACAGCATACACAATGTGATTGTAGGTATTACCTTGTGGAGAAGGCAAAAGATGCAAACATTATTGGCATTTTGGTGGGAACCCTTGGTGTTGGTATGTTTATTGCTCATTTCACAGCTGAAAACTATTATGCAGTTTTAGGTTTGTGGACTTTAGGTACGCTTTATTTGGCTCTTCGATGTCTAATGAGGAACCGTTTGGATGGTTAATCTCAGTTTTGAGCGGTGACCTTAGCTATTATGGTTGCCTTGTCGTGCCACATCTCATAAGGCATTTGGAATTTTGTTTGGATAAGGCTGGTCCAAAAGCCCTGAAGTTTTCGGGGCCAAATCTGGTTAAGCGGGGGCTATAATCTACTCAAAATGAGCGATACCAGAACTGGCTTACTAGTTTGTAGATGGTTTGACCACACAAGCGTCGTATGAAGCCTATTAGGCAGTGTTTTCCTAAACGGTCCTAGATGGCTGTCTAAACGAGTTTAAACAGTAAATGACACCTAACTGCACAGTTTAGGTCCTAATCACCCTTTTATTCGGTCAAAAACGGGAAAAGGCGGCCAAAACGGCTTGAACGGGACGGTTTCAGATCGGTTTGAGACGGTGTTCAGCCCGTGTACCAGCCTGTTTACGTGACGGAGAACTGAAAAACATGAGCGTGAAGATTGAGCGGGGAATCGAGCTGAGCCGCCGACGCTGCAGTTGACATCGAGGGAGGGAGGGCGGGAGGGAGGGAGAGTGGCCGGTGGGGAGGGGTAGGTGGGATGTTGGCTTGCTAGTGGGCTGGCGGCGGATAAGAGGATATGGTGGGCTGTGGGCTTGCTTATGAGCCAAAAACTGTGCTTATGGGAAGAAATTCTGTATTTCATACATGCAAAACTGTGCTGCAGTAGAAAAACGTTTAGCCCGTGTAAACGCTAAACGATGGGTCACCGACTGTTTACTGTTTAGGAAAACATTGCTATTAGGACCCATAAGATGGAGGATCAGCCTCTTCCCCTAGGGCCGGCGCACTGTTCACGCGTGTGTATTGTTCTCTGTTCACGCTAGGCCCATGGTTGGTTCATTACCTTAAAGATAGTTAAGATTGAGTTATCTACAGATAGGTTCCTTGTAGGTCAAGTCTTCTCATCTCCATATAGATCAGGATTATATCCAGTTTAATCAAGCAATAAGAAATATGCTCAAGAGTTCCCCAGCATCTCTCCCGATCTAGGGCCTTGGAGTTGGGCAGAGCGGACGCCGGTGGTGCCCGATCCCAAATGCCCGGTCGATGGCCGCCGGCTATGACAAGTTGACAACAAGACTCTTTAGAGTTGAGACTAGTTTTCATAGTTATAAATACTCACTTCACCAGACTATTATCCTTTTGAATTCGTTCTGTGTCTTGTTATTTAGCAGAACATATGATCTAGTGATGTGGTACGTTGCACTCTTTCATTATGCAGCTGGTTATCTTCATATAATCGAACAAGTCAAAGAGCTGGTCAAGGCTGCTGGAAAGAAGTCTTACACATTGGTCATGGGCCGGCCTAATTCTGCGAAACTTGCAAATTTTCCTGAGGTGTGCTACATAACTATGAATTGTTTGATCTGTTATCCTGTCAGTTTCAGTAGAGTCTGAACCTATTTTCCTTTGGCAGTGCGAAGTTTTTGTTTATGTTTCTTGTGCCCAGACTGCTCTGTTGGATAGCAAGGAATTCCTAGCTCCCGTCATCACACCTTTTGAAGCAGTATTAGCTTTTAGCAGGTATGTTGCATTAGTAGACTCTAATAGTACTGGAGATACCTGGTCCTGGGTTTTTCTTGCTTGATTACCAATCAATATTATGTTCTCGTCTCATGTGGCATAAATTACAGCATTTATTATGACTCTCATTCCAGCACTAACTTGTTTTCAGGGGTAGAAAGTGGACAGGAGAATATCTTTTGGATTTTAAGGATTTAATAACGTCAGACAAACCAGAAATTGTAAGCACAACGGAAGAAGCACGGTTTTCCTTTATCAAAGGTGGTTATGTGGAAGATAGCTGCCCTCAAGGTACATCATACAGAATTGGATCTATCCATCTGTCATTCATGCATAATTCATTTATATTAATAGTGCTATCATTGTACCTTAGTTATTTGTTGTGATTTGCTATTATTTATATTTACTGTGTTATGCCTCCTATTGTTTGGCTGCAGTAGAAAATGACGAGCAGTCAGAAACATCACTCTCACTGGCTGAAGTAACTGAAAAAGCTCTAAGTATCCAAAATCCGAACAAAGACACAGTACTTTACCAAGGAGGAGCAATGACTTCAATCGACTACCTCAAAGCACGGTCGTACCGTGGTCTCACTGGAGAATACGGGGATACAGCACCAGATTCAGTCTTGGTAGGCAGGACGGGGAGGGCCGCCGGTTACAGCCATGAGAAATCACAGGGTGCACAATGAAGGTAATATCACAGCCATTGATTAGTTACTCGAGGCAAAATGGTTTGCCATTGTATGCTGTTTCATTAATGATTGTCGACTGATATTCTTTGATGTGCTTACCTGCTTTTTCTAAGAGGGAAATGAGCCTCCGAGTGTTCTGTTAAGAGACAGTTTTCTAATAGACACTGTCGCGTTCATAGGGCCAGTCCTGAGCCATGAGTGTTGTTGGGTTTACACGGTTTATCGGCATTTATTCAGGAGTTGTATGTAGTTTGATCACTTGGTTCTGTTTCTCAATGGAGTATTCTGCGTGTGCACAAAGAAGTGCATGAAAAGTTGGAATGAAATGGCTATGGTTCCTTGTTAATGTCCTAGAGCAAAGAGGAGAGTAGTTGTGCTGTGGTCATTCATCACTTGTAAACAAATATGAGAGTAATATCAGACTACGTGGAAGCAGCCTTATGTTTTGAACTGAATAGAAGACGTTATCGTGAAGCTTGACATCTTGTATACAATTATGTAACTACCTGCCGAAATGTTATTCATCTCCCTGCCAGCAACACAAGCGGGTCATGTCAGCCTTATTTCTGTCTTTTCTTCCAAGGATTCGTAATTGCATAGTCACTTGTCTCACAATCCTACTGGAGCTCCCATCCTACTGCCATGTTCCAATTTCAACTGTTGGTTGGTTGGGATGAATACTGGTTTCTTTCCTGATGGCTGCCTCCGCAATCACTGTTGCATCCATATTGTTAGCACTCACAGGAACTATTGCCACACAGACATGCTGGAGGCTTGCAAGATGCTTGAGGCCCAAGTCAAAATCATCACACGTGGACTTTGCTTCCTGCATCTTTAACGTAAGATGATACCTCTGCAGCTTTGGCATAGCTCCAGGTGCAAACGTCGGCCACATACCGGAAATGAAACACATAACACGGAACTCCTTCAAGTATTCAAATCCTTGATCATCAATGACTACCCTCGTACTGTTGGCATTTCCAGTAAAGACCAGGCGAAGGTACACTAGAGTTGCTATGCGTTTGAGTGTGTTAATATCATCTGCATCCATTCTTGAGATGTAAAGTTCGAGGTGTATGAGATTGACAAGCCAGCTCATCCACGTCGGAATCCTAGAAAGAGGCTTTTGAATGACAAGCTCTTGAAGGTTTTCTGCTGCGAAGCATGAACCCATCGATGAATCTAAAATAAAATCTTCATGACCTCTGTAATCAAGTGACAATGATTGAAGGTTGTGCCTGCCCAACTGATATATAGAAGAAAGCAGAGCTTTTCTGTAACTCCTCCCATGATCTTCCATCTCACAAGGGTCTTCCACTGTTATTCCAAGATGTCTCAATTTTCTCAGCAAACCAAGCTCTTCAGCAAGTTTTATACAGTTGCGTGAGATGCGAATATATGACAATTCCTCTAGACACTGCATATTTCCAATCCTTACTGGTATTTTCACTCCGCTCACATACAGCCAGACTAGTTTCCTCAGTTTAGCAACAGCCTCCGGAAGTACTTGTATGGAACAAAATTTTACATTCAGCATCACCAAGTGTTGTAAGTTTCCAATTTCTTCAGGAAGTTCACTGATCAAATTTGAATGAATAACCAAACATCTCAGTTGAAGCATATTGCCAACACATTCGATGTGGTGGTTCTCCAGCTGCTCGCAATATCCTAAGTGCAACACGCGCAGAGCATGGAAGTGTGAAAAACTGGGTACTTTCTTAGTAAACCCAAAGATTGTAAGTGAGCGAACATATTTTTGGTTTGCTATTGTTGTTCCCATCAATGCATCTTCTGAATCATTGAAATGTAGGGACAGTCGGCGAATCTTTTTTGGCAAAGAGCTGCTCTGCTGTCCATCTATTATGGTTACGAAATTTTCTTCAGCTGACATAGATTTGATAATGTTTAATACCAAGTCGTGGACCTGAAAGCTCTGCACATGGCCATCGTAACCAATGTCCACGGGTAAAACCATACTCCTATTGATAAGATCATTAATGTAGCTTTGTGCGACTTGGTCCAATCTTTTACCCCTCTCTTCAGCAATAAAAGCTTCAGCTATCAATCTCATTATCAAGCCTTTTGTGGCAATCTTATAATCCTCTGGATATATACTTAGATATAACAAACAAGTCTTTAGATGAGGTGGAAGATCATAGAAGCTTAGCAGCAAAATCTTTTTCGTTCCTTGCAAAGTATGGCTGTTTTCAAGTGCAGAACCAATAGAGTTTAGCACCAACTCCCACTCATCCTTTGTCTCCGATTTAGTAGCCAATAAACTAGAAATGTGAAGTATGGCCAATGGCAAACCGCCACATTTTCTTAAAATTTCTTTGGAAAGTCCTTCCAAATGAGTGGGGCAGCTGTCAGCGTGAAAAATTCTTTTACAAAACAGCTTTCTTGCATCGCTATCATTTAATGGCTCAATTCGGTAAATATTGCCGTTGAAACTAGAGCAACATGATGTGGCTATATCAAAAATGCGTGTAGTTGTAATTATGCAACTACCAAAACAATTCTCTGCTGGCAATGCGCACTTCAAGATCTCCCAAGCTGATATGCTCCAGATATCATCAATAACGATTAGAAACCTGGCGGAGAATAAGCACAAAATTGAAAGAAAAGCTAATAAGTTCTTAGAACTAAACATTCTTGGAGAGCAGGCGAATGAAACTAGGATTTAAATTAGGATGTCTCATTACTGTAAACTCATGTTACTTTATTTGCGCACTCACCTCTTGTCATGGAGAAAGTCTCTGATTTTGTTAATGAGTTGAATCTCATCATCCCACATGTTGCAAGCAGGACCAAGTCCAGAGAGTAGATCCACCAGAATCTTCTTCATGTTTGGTCTTTGAGAAACAAAAACAAAACAGGTGCAGTCAAATTGTCCCTTGATTTTCTGATACACCTGGTTTGCGAGAGTGGTCTTGCCCATACCACCAAAGCCCACGATGGACACCAGCTTAATAAGTTGCTTCCCAAATTCACCTTCTAAATCACCCTCAGTGAGCAACCTGATAATTTTGTTCCTCGGGCCATCAACACCAACGAGTCCACCAATCTCAGCATATAGTGCGGTCAGGCGTGGGTCTATGGCTTCGATAGTATCCATTGATGTGTACTCATCAAGCTTATACCTTTTTCTCCGGTCGCTTGCCTCGAGAACTTGGTGCTTGAGTTCTTCAATCTCTTGAGCAATCGTGCTGCTTGAGACCAATTCCCTCAACTTCCAGATGCTGCTACTGATAAACCCCTTGATGCCTGTAGGCCGATCTGATTTCTCTTCAACCCGAAGCATAAAGGCATCGATGACGTCCTCGATGTCGTAAGCTAGCTCCCGCAGCTCCTTCATCCAGGCCTTCACTTGCAAGTCAGGATCCTTGGACATTGCGTGTTTCTTCATCACGGCATTCATGCTGCCCAGCTCGTTTCGTAGGAACAGGATGTCCTTCTCGACCCTTTTATTCCTGCGGTACCCTTTCTCCAGCACGGAAGAGAGCTTGCAGAGGAGGGATTCCATCACTCCTGTTGAAGCACTTACCAGCGCACCCGCCATGATTGATGAATCTCTATTTTTCAATATATCTTGGTGCTCCTTTTATGGTGTGGGGATGTGCAGAAGGGGAGTAAGGAAAAGGTAAAATCAGTTGGAAGCTGGGGCGTAAGAATGTGTGGAGATCCAACGAAGACATCATACTATCAGCCCTCTATTATTGAGCCTCTTGCAGACCTGACTTGTAGTAAAGTCGTCCTAAGCTTTGATTAGGACACCTTATCACTTGGATTTCCAACGATAACAGTGTCAGCTAGAAAAGTCTCAGAAGTTATAGAGCAACAGAAACAGTGCAACTCTAGAAGAAACAATTTGACACTCAAGACCCACTAGTCACCTGTTTTTCTTTTACAATTTGGTTGCTAAGCAGTAAGGTCGTATGTTCTAAGATATATCTTACGCTTGATGTTGTGTTACTGTGATTTTAAATCAGTGCCAAGGCCACGATGACTGACAACACAAATTCTGCATTTTTTTTAACTAAAACCAAGAGTTCAGTTTGAGATAGTATGTTTTACTTATTTTACGTGTGGTATTGAAGATAGAAAAATTCTGCACCCCCATGTTTTTTTTCTGCCACCTGGTCTCTAGTTTTGTGGTCCTTTGTTAACTTTTAGGATTATGGACTGCAGCAGGGAGCCATTCCACCACCGGGTGGCTCTGCTGCAGAACAGCAGAAGGAGACAAGATGTTGTTAAGGAGGGCAGAAGAAACGTTCGGTCCAAAATTCATCTTATAGCAGGACAATGAAAAAATAGTAGACACTTTTTATCCTGTAGTTTTTAAAATAATTTCTATCTTTAGCATAAAAAATAGAAGCCAGTGTCAGAGATTTGAGATATTATCAGTGAAGGTTTGTCAACCACACCTTCTCACACTTGCGTATACGTAGACATCCAACTGAATGGCCAGTATTATGCCAAAGAACCAAAGCACGGTCTAGGGCGACAAGGAGTAATATGAAAATGAAGTAAAGACTATCAACAGGTAAATTACTCATCATGTTAATAACACATGCAGTTTTGTAATCAAATATTAGTAAAACCAAGTACAAAATAGTCAAGACACTTGCCTTTATGAACTTGTGTTTTATTAACCACCGGGGTGAGTAAGCTTGTCATGTTGCAAATTGTCAGGTGGATTTAAAAGGTAAATACATGGATTTCCTTGCAAATCGTCCGGGTTGGCTTCTCCCCTGCATATTTCCCTGTTTTTCTGCCACTCAATGATTATAAATCTTTGCTCTTGTGACTCTTGCATGGTTCCCAAACATTATCTTCTATCCAACAGAAGAAACACGCTGTTCCGGGGTGCCTGAGTGCGCGTGTGTGTGTGGGGGGTGGTGTGTGTGCACGCGTTCCGGGGCTGGTGGAGGTGGCCCGAACCTGCTGGTTCCTAGTGCCATCTGCCACTTTTCAGGCCGGCGATCCAGGTTAGAGCCCTGGCGCCGGCCATACGGAGGTCCCTTCGTGACCTTCGTTTGAAAAAAAAAAACACGCAACCAGTGGGTTACAAAGATATGGATATAGAAATTTCGCCGAAGGGTCCATGCACAGCGGGGTCCTTCGAGACAATAGGTGACGCAGATGATGGTCACTGCTTCGAGGGGCGACATCGGCATCAGCGGTGTTGTGATGAGACAAGACGAAGGGATCGTGTAACGCAGTAAGGAAAACTCAATTGGTCTCTTGTTGAGTCGTCTAATTAATGCAACGCCAAATTGAACAGCAGCAGGTTCCAAGATTCGATTATGGCAGGCACCATAGAGAAGAGATTGACTGGAAGCTTCACAAAAGTTTTTGAACGCAAACATTCACAATTTTGTGGTACATGGCGCTGCTATCATGGTTTGGACAATACATACATCATTTTAAAACGAGATCGAGTGGTTGGATCATGACAATGTGGTACAACGGTGAATGATGTATGGATCATGTTCCACGTGGTGTTGCGGATCTCAGCACCTTTCTCTAATCACGAATGTGGCTCCATGGAACACACTGCCGAATTGATCATGCAACAAAGAAACCTATGAATTATTAAGAAAAACATTGAAACTCCCCTGTCAGATGTATAACCTATTTAAATCACCACGGTCCTGCACCAACAAATCAATTCCTTGCAATCCTCCTCACCAACACACCCGACAATCCATCCATGTTCTTCACTCTCCGCTCCCTATATATGCGCGTAAAATAACGTCCAAACAATTCTATATTACATAATCTAATTAATTAATTTGCGCTCGTCATCCTCCTGATTGTCAGCTTTCATACGTGATGGAGTAGCCGTTGCACGTCTCGGTGGAAGAAGAAGTTAGAGCATCTCCAGCAATAAACTTCAAAATAAGACCTCTACTTTCGTTTTTCAGACCGGCATACAAAAATAAAGGTTTAAAGTCTAGCTTTAACTCCGGCAGTAAACTTACTCAAGACCCTATTTTGTGTGATATCTGGTGGGACCTATGAATGAGAGGGAAGATTGGAGGACTCTAGAAATGGAGCTTTAAGATAGAGTTTGAGAGAGCATGCAAAATAAAAGTCCAAGTAGAGTCCCTACTGGAGTTGATTTTTTAAGTCAAGCTTCTAAATAATAGAGTAAGGGCCCAACTAAAAGCTTTGCTGGAGATGCTCTTAGCCTAAGATTTATCCTCTTGCAAAGTTCTGAATGTTTGCCAAAGGACGGTGCATATAAATATTTACGTGGCACATATATGTGTATATACACAAGAAATACGATTTCTTTATCTTTACTCTTATTATTTGTCTTCTAACTCCATCTGCGTGCGTCGCGTGCTCCTCCTTAAAAAAGGCGCCGACATGTGGGGCCCGCATGGCTTCCGCCCCAGCGACCGCGCCGTCTTCCCCAACCCCGCCGCGCCGTCTTCCCCAACCCCGCTGCGCGCACGTACGCGTGCCCGACTCCCCTCCCCAACCCTAGCCGCCGTTGAGGTCACCTGCCCCTGCCGCGCCAGGGCGAGCGCCTCCAGAGCCCCAAGAAGCATCAAGAGGCGCCGCGGCGCGGGCACCGACGCGCCTCCGACGTCAGCAGCCCGAGCCTCACCCCCGAGACGCGTCAACATCCACGTCTCTGCGGTGCGTGCCGCCACCAGCTCGGTCGCGCTTCCCGCCTCTCCCGAGTCTCAGCCCCGGCGTCGGCAACCACGTCCAGTGGCACTCCTCTGTCGCCGATCAAGCCTATCGCCGCGTCCTGTAGCGCTCCTCTGCCGCCCCCGCCGAAGCCTGCCCCACGCCAGGTCGCTCTCGCCGAGTGGCACAGACCAAGCAGCCAACCGGGAGCATAGGGGCGCTTCCTGTGCCGCCTCTCATCTGGCTGTGTTTGGTCAGAGAATCATTGAGTTAATTGCTTCAATTTGCCAATTGTTGTTCACACTTTTGCTGTAAACTGGACACTCCGCACAGACACGGAACATTTCTCTGATATTTACCAAGGCAGGTAGATCAGTTAGCATCTGTACTTTACAGTGCACTCTTGATGTGAGCTCTCGGATAGATTTTTCTTTTTAAAAATAGCTCTCTAGATCATTAATTCTGCCATTGATCTAGCACAAGATGATTTATCAGTCATTCTCGGTAATACTTGCCCTATGTACATGCTTATCTCTCTAAAAGTTGCTTTAGTCGTCTTAATATTTAGAATGTGTTGCTTATCTTTTTACAAGAGGTCCTGTTACAGTGGTAAAACACGTCACTGGCATGTTACAGGGACCTGTTTCACTGGTGATACTGTGAACCAGCGTTCTCTAGTGAGAAAAAGCGTTGTCCTAGGGCGTGTGTAACTAACAGCATCTTACTGATGTTTACCGTGACAAGATTCGAGTTTACTTACCTTGAATAATAATTTAGGAATTTATTGGAGCTTACAAGGCATGATCACTTGGCTTGCCCATCTGCATTATGCTTCTGCTCTCATGTGTCAAAGGAAGTGTTCATGCTGTGGAACAGACATGTAAAAACTAAAATCAAAGTTTGCTGCTCTTCAGACCTTTGATTATGCTGTTGCTGAGGATGAACAGTCACATAAACATCAAATTAACACTCAGCTACTGCAATCTTGTGGACTTACCTTGCCTTGTTTGAATCCAAGTTAGAACCATGAGTGTAGCATGTGAGTATTTGTTGATACATAAACTTCAGCGTCAAACCATATGCATAAAAGAGACAAGTTTGGCGAAAGCTTCCCTTGCCTAAAATTGTGAGAGCTAAGTGCATATCCCTGGAATAATTAGTTTATTCTGACAGTGTTCTTTATGTAGCACCACGAATATTCTTAAAAGGCTGGATTTTTTTATTTTGTTAAGTTCCCTATATAAAATTGTTAAACCATCATCACTTAGTTTAAAGCCATCTATACTGTGTTTGCTTGTAGATGGTGGGGCTCATTTGCTCATACTAATCTGGTCCACCAGTCTTAAAGCCATGTTCTAAGTATCACTCTTCGCAAATTACCGGCTCCTTTTGATCAATGTTGCTGAAAGCCAAATAACTTTCATTTTGAACTGAAGTTTGTTGTGAAATATTATCAGACCTAGAGATAAATAAAGATCTTTAAAACTCCATATTTATTTCAAGTTCGTTAATTCATGTAAATGCTGGCTGTACAAATTTACAAAAAAAAAAGTTATGCATGAGTGAAGCCGTCTTGAGTATCACAAATTATATCCAGGATGTGAAAGTGCCCCCACTGCGACAGCGGCTTCGTGGAAGAGATGGCCGTCGATGTAACCATGTAATTAACTGCTGACAGTTGTGCGAATAAAAGTCGCAATGATTTTATAAGAAGCCATAGCATTAGTTAATTATAAATGATCAGGCACAAGGATTTTCTAGCAGAAAATTTTTGGAACATTGTATGTTGTGTAAGGCCTACCCATGGTTTGGCAACACATAACAAAATTACATTAATTTGTTACGTATGATTCTTTTTCTGTTGTATTCTGATTTCTTTTTCTATACTGCAGCAGGTCTGACTAGCATACTATTCAATCACCAATGTCTAACCTGAGAATTTCTCCTTGACATTTTTATGAACTAACTGGCATGAAAAAACCTGATAATTGGTTGCATTCAGACTTCAGAGTATGGTAGAATAGTGATATGCCAGTTTCACAGCATTCCCAGTCAAGCCTCTCTTGTGCTTATCGAAATGTTTTATTGATTCATGTTTGATTACCACCTCTGTAATTTTAATGTTTAGTCTTTGTATGAAAAAAAAAATGAGTTGTAGAATCACTTGGGTCTAATAGGTATTTCACACCGCATTTAGTCTCAGTAAAGTTAAGTTAGCACAAAGAGAAGATTAATCTTAGCACCTATACACAATGCTTTCAATCTTCTATCAAAGTAACACATGAAATGGTTCTGATATAATTTCAAATTGGCTCACGAAAAGGCAAGATGATTTAGAATTTTTTTACTGTTGGCTGTAGCCTGTAGGTAGTAATAGATTAAACCATGATTACTTATTTTCTGCTACTTGCTTGACCTACGGCAACATCGACAATGCATACCATGCAACCAAGCTGGACATCTGTTTAATTGCATGTAGCCTTCTTACAATTTTGTTAACGCATATCGTGAATTTGTTAAAATTATATATAAATGTAGCATGGGTTACAATTATATATAAATGTGCGTGCTGAACTTGGTAGCAAATTATACACAATTTTGTTTATTCTGAATTTTTCCTGTTTGCTTCTGTTTTTTCATCAGAATACCATGTAAAAGATAGATGAAAAGTGAGCAATACCAGTCCAGCTGGCAGGGGATAAGCATGGCATTCCTTTTGTGCAGCATGGTAACTGATTTACTTTGGCTCCATAGAGGAAGCCTTGTCACAAACGAACTGACTAGGACAACATTATTATGGTGTTGCCATACTGTTTTTTGAGTTACTACACCTTCAAGTATCCCAGATTGTTTCTTGTTTGAAATAATTAATCATTCATCAGCTCTTGCTGTTAATTTTTCTAGGTTTGGCATGATAGTTTGTGATGTATAGATAGTGAGGGACGCTTTTGCAGATGCAGGAGCTGGTGCCTTCTTATGTGTCATGCCTGAATGTTAATACTACAATTAGTTTTCTCTGTCAACATTCATTTCCTTGAATTGCTCCATGTGCCTTCTTTCATGATCTTGGACCTAGCGCTACATTAAGGCTCTATAAATCCAATTTCATAATTTTGAATTTGTCTCTAATTTTAAACATGTTTCAACTCTGTCACAGGTTTAGAACGTCTCGTACCACCACCATGCCTTTCTCCTCTGTAATTCTGATAAAACATAATAGTTATGCCTTTACTGAACTGCAGTCCAGCATAAGATTGTTGAAAAAAAATTAGTTATCAGCTATGCTTAACTGAAGTGGCATTAAATCTGCTCTCCATGGTGCTCCAAGTATTTTTGTGACAATCAAGATATCACTTTTTCTGATGATTGTGAATTGTATACAACTTTAGATTGTCTGTAGTTTTGAAGGAGATGTTATAACATGTAGACATAATCAGGAATTTTTGTATAACTCAAGATATGTCTCTTTTTTTTTCATTTGACTGCACCTATTTTTCGGGTAGGTTCAGATAGAGTTATGATGATATTTTGCTCTGTGGGTATAATAAGGCTACTTCGATTGGTGATTTCGATAAGTCTTCAAGTTATAGGAAGGGTTTGAGGTACAATACAGTGGATGATATCACAATACCTTGAACTGTTGGAAATTTATGTTATGTTGCACTGGATAAAATGGGCATGTCTGAGGATGTTTTGTATCCCAGTTGAGAAGGAATCTAGGGATCTGGCCTTTAGATATGTCAGATTTTCTCATTTGTTTGTGGGTCATCTGTTTTGTGGGACATATGCAACTATCCCAGATGAAACCAATTACCGATTGTCGAAGCAACTAAGAAAGATATGTCTGATGAAACCAATTATATTTGCTTGATGGTTTTTTGATCTCTCGATTTTGATACATGCTATCACCGTACTTTGATTCAATTGGTCTCATCTGGTATGGTTTGTTCCGCCGCTGAACTTTCTATTCTAATTTCACTGGTTGAGAAAGATTTACATGAGGGAATCAAGGCAAGAAGCTGAATAAGGTTGTTGTATCTTTCTTACTGAAGGACTCACTAACTCAGACAGCTGTATATTTATTGCCATCCCTTTACCTCAGCACGTGTATAACAAACAATTTTAATGTCATAGTTTTTTCAGGGTCAGTCCTCATGAGTCGGAATGCTTCAGAGAAAGCATAAAAAGAGAAATGAAATAGGACGGCAAGCAGCAGAATGGTGAGGCAGGTTCAGAAGTTGAAACAACTGATTGTATTGTCGAATCACTAGACGATGGTAACAAACCTTTTAGTAGTAGACTCTCTATCTCAAGTTTGTTTAAAAGATGGAAAGAATGAATTTTTCAATTTTGAAGTGGTATATATTTGGGAGTGGAGTGTACACCTTGATATATCAATTGTTTCAGTTTTTTCCATAGATCGTGTGGTGCGAGTGCGACAATATTTTCAAAATAAATTTGTTTTCTTGTTCAAACCATCCTTCCTGGTCCCATAAGTTTTACTTATTCACTCAATTTCGTCTATAATGATCAAGCTACTATCTTTTGTTCTTTTTTTTATACAGGAAATTGGCTGCTATCTTTTGTTGTGATTGATCTGCCCTGAATTTCTAATTATGTGCCGCCACAGTATTACCATCAAGTTGGAACTTTTAAAGTTTATTTTCACAAGTTTTTTTTAAGGAGATATGATACATAGGAATTTGAAGAGAATTGTGAATATTTAGCGAAGAAAAGTTATACCAGAAAAAATAATTTTACTTAACATTTTGTACAAAAAAGTGTTAATTTTTGTTTCAACACATTAAAATCGTATGATTAACTTTTCTTGCGTTTGTAAGGTTGACAAATACTCATGTCGATATATGTGTTATTTAATTCAAATGCCTGTAGCAGCGCACGGGCACTCGCCTACTTTGGTGATTCTTATGTATGCCCACTTTGTTAATCAGATCCATGATTCGTATCATCTGGAGGTAAGAGATACCTGTACGTTAAAACCTGTCCATATTCTGATTCATGATTCACTAGAGCCAACAGACTCCTGCCCATGTCAACCATGGTTGACTCGTATTATTTGGAGGCAAAAGACTCCTGCCCGTTGTAAGCTTCATGACCATTGGAGCTAGGGAAACCCCAAGGTATGAATGTTTTGGTGATAAAATGAGAACCATGAATATGACTAACACTCTTTGTGAGATCTTATAGGTCACATAGAAAGAAAGCTCCGTTCGTAGGTGGTGAACGCCAACACACCATGAACTTAATGAAAAGGATGATTGGTTGCCTTCATCGACACAAGAACGGACTTGATAGAGTCGCGGAGAAGATATGGATCAAGGCTAAGGACATGCTAGATCCAAGCGAGTGTTGCTTGGTTAGATGTTAGTTTGAGTCCATAGGAAAAATCGGACTATCAAGAGGGTTCGAGGTGGTTCTCTTAGTACACACTAGTTATAGAGATCATTGGATGCATGGTGAGTCTCTCAGGGGCTAGAGTGGCAGAAGAGGTTTGAAGGAACCAAGTTTGAAGATGTTGGAAGCAAGGATCAAAGAAATGGTCGAGTTCCAACAGGAGTGAAGTCACTGTATGATGCGGTGCCAGTCACCGTATGGTACGGTGACTGCAGCAGATGAAGACCAGAGAAGAGGAGTTTCTGGCAGAAAACAGAAGGAGCCACTGTATGGTACGGTGCCAGTCACCGTATGATAGTGACTGCGAGAAGAAAAGTCCAGAGAAGATGAAGTTCTGACAGATGAAGACTGAGGTCACCGTATGATACGGTGAAGGTGTCACCGTATGATACGGTGGGCTCCGTATGTTTTCCAGAGAGTTGGCAGTTGCTGAAAGCTGAAGAAGTTGAAGCCACCGTATGATACGGTGGGGGTCACCGTATGATGCGGTGATACCTGAAGATGGAAGTCCAGAGATGGAGATGCTCTGGCAGGTGACGTGGAGGTCACCGTATGATACGGTGCTCAGGGTCACTGTATCATACGGTGATTCTTACGGTGACTTAGTTTCTGGGCACTTTTTGGCAACATCTAGTTTGAGGTTGGTGGCCTATATATAGCTGGTTGCTCGCCCCTTTGAGCTGCTCTTGGACCCAGGAAAGAGGGGAGGTGCTGCCAAGAAGCCAAGAGGGAGAAGTGTGAAGCACTTGAGAGGGATTTGGAGTGATCCTAGTGCTTGAGAGAGTAACAAGTTGCATTCTTTGATCTCTAGGCTAGTGTGGGCTTGAGAGAGTCATCTAGGGCTGTTACTCTTGGTCTATGGCAAGGCCTAGACCGGTTAGGCATCGGTGTTGAGCTGTCCAAGGAGATTGTGGAAGCTAACACAAGTTTGTACACGGTCTTGGAGCTTCCCGTGCGAAAGAAGCATCACTAGTGGAGCGCCTTTTGGCACGCATCAAGTGCGGAGCCTTATCTCCGGAAGAGTACCCAGGATCGAGCCCGGCGGAACGTGCCCGCGACTTCACTCGGAGGGTGAAGTGTGCTTTAGGAGGGATCGCCTTCGAGCGGAGGGACGGGGTCGAGACTCCGGCGGGAGTGACCCAACGTGGAGTAGGGGAAGGCGCTATCCTTCCGAGACCACGGAAAAACATCATGAGCATTCTCTATCCCTTCTCCTTTACTACTCGCATTTACTTATCGCACTATATGATTGCTTGTAGTACTTGAGTTGTGCTCTTATCTAGCTTGTGTGTTTACCTTGGTTCCTACTAGCTTCATTAGTATTGCTTGTTTGCCTTGCTCGTGTGCTTACTTGTCGTAGTCTAGTTAGTAGCTCTAAAGACTCTACTTAGTGTGCCTAGTATCTTTGGTTGCCTTGTCTTTTGTTATCTAGTTGCCTTGCCTTGCCTAGCTTAAGTCTTCCGCTATATATATCTTGCGCTAGGTTGCTAATGTGGTGTGCTTGTGTTATCTATATCCACTAGCTATATAGGTTAAGGATACTCTTTAGTGTGCTTTACTTTGTTAGTAAGACTAATCGCTAGGAGTTGCTTGGGTGTTAGTGTTTGGAAATAGATTCTAGAGTGCACCGATTCACCCCCCTCTCGGTCACACGATCCTTACACCCGTACATAAAAAACGTGGAAATGTGGCCAAAGAGTTAAATACAACATTTACTATCCAAAAAGTAAAAGAAACCTATGTTGCCAACAATAAATTTAGCAATATAGATAACGTTTATTTGCTGTCTAAAAGCAGAAGTGCATATATATAGTCAATCATAAAGTCTAAAACAATTATAATATAGTGATCTTAAAAATGATACCATATGGTTGCATGAGTAACATTAGCAAGTCTATTAAAACAATATCAAGAGATTTTTCCGACTAGCTCGTGGCAACGCACGGACACTTTTGCTAGTATTTTTAAATTCATTTTACGTCCCTTAATAATCACTTTTGTCCTTTTCACCTCTAAATAAATGATGGCTCACTTTGCATCCAAACAATTTCATCGCATCAGGTTGTTTTAGAAAGTTCTCTTATCCTTTCCTTCTCATATACTCCCTCCATTCATTTTTTTCTTATCATAATTCATTTTTGGTTCATTCTTGTTGTCTGAAACGACACCAGAAGAATGGATAGAGTATTATGGTCGAGCCCCTCACCAAACAAAAAAGAAAAGCCATACAAACATGTTTTTATAGTCAGCCAACAAAGAAAAAACGACGATACTCTCCTCGACAAGGAAAAATCCGCTCCATCCGTTGTTCTCCCGGCACGCTTCCCGAGCCTTGGAGCCCCAGAGCCGCAGCAAATCCCTAAAACTAAGGTTTGGCTCAGTTGTCAGTTGGCGTCACGTGTTGCCAATGGCAAAGTACAAGCCAGGTGGGCCCACAAGCCAAGTGAGGAGAGAGCAAAATAGATTTTTTGTACTTTTTTTTTCCGAGATGAGAACAAAAGAGATATGGCACGATGTGCTCCACACATTCCAATATGCCCCGTGCGTCAGCCCGCGCAAAGTACCTCCGTCTCGAAAGCCAGGATCCACTATATGGACTTGTTTTTTGAACAATGGTGCTACTTGGATTCTTTTTATGGATCGCAAAGATCCTTATGTCCTAATTCAACAAAGACGATCGCAATTTATATTCACAAACCACCGACGTATCTGTGGCCCGACAAATACTAAGACGAATTCATATTTTTATATTGTTTGGTTCATTGGTTGGAGCGAGATACCATACGTGGCCTAAATGATAAACAGACCAAAAAAAAAATAAATCCTGCAGTCCAGAGCGCCCAACTCGGCCGTTTCTTGATACAACCTGATTTGCATGAACCAGGTCCATAGACACAAACTAATTATCATTGATAAAATGAAACTTTGTAATTAATTAGACTTAGAATGTGACAATGAAAGCAATTTGAATGAAAGCAATTTGACAGTTTGTTCTTTGTTGTGGTTAATGAAATGAAACCACAGATAAAAGCGATCTGATGCAAAGGATAGATGCATTCCTTAGCCAATTGAAAGTTCGATGATTTTGCAATTTATCAAGAATATATATTGCCTCATGTCTCCTACAAATGACAAAAAGGAGGATACTAATATGGGTTGTCACAATTTTTAAGGGACTAGAAAAGGAGAGCCGCACGTCCAGACAAAAGTGTTTTTTATAGCAAAAAAAAAAAAGACCTCCCGACAAAAGTTCTTCAAATAGAAAAGCGATGCCTAATTAGTGCATGACCATTAATCCTAAAGAGAGAAGTCGCATGTTATAATGATGTAGGTAAACCTTAGCTTCTAACAAAAATTCAGGTAGACTGAATTACTGAAACTTTCATATTCAACAAGCACTCGATGAAATATGAAGGTTAAAAGAATTGAAATATTCGGCTATCAAGGATTCAATTCCAGGTTTACTTCTACAGGAGAGCAGAAGTAGAATAATATACGAATATGTGTTTTATGGACCCGGCCTACCTCACCCCATCCGCCTTGGCACATCTTTGTTCAGTTGTTTGTAATAGCCACTATCCTCATCTCACCCAGAACCCACCAATCACAGCTCTCCTTTGTATTCTCTCCTAGATGCACCCCTACAAAAACACCACCAATATCTTTCACAACCCTTAGCAGATCACAAGGTCACACAGGCAACACATTCCCAAGTCTCCACACCACCACAAGCCAGGTGCAGCAGGTACACACAACCCTCTGACAAAACTCCAGCCACTCCTTTATCATCATCTCCTTCCCTTTCTTCTTTTTCTCCCCCCTTCATTCTGAACCCCGTCCTCCTGCCATCCATGGCAAAGCTTCTCTCCAATCCTTCCTTCTTCCCCAACACCATTCTTTTGCCAACACCGGCAACCATGACAGCTTCCCTTCTAACTTACTCAAGGTCACCACCAACAGCAGCAGCACCATTTCCTTCAGGCTCTTCGCAAACACCTCCCCCTCAGTGACCGCAACCTCAACGCCCAACTCATCAACTCCAACTCCAGTCACCCCAGCAGCAGCAGACAAACCGCCTGCCCCCACCCTAGACCTCCTCAGTCGCCAATTAGCGGCAGGAGATTACCGTCAGGCCGACGAGACCACCCGGGCACTTCTCATTGATCTTGCTGGTGAGTCTGCACAGCGTCGGGGGTATGTCTTCTTCTCTGAGGTCCAGTTCATCTCGGCAGAGGACCTCCGCGCCATTGACGAGCTCTGGAGGGAGCACAGCAATGGCAAGTTTGGGTACAGCGTACAGAAGCGGCTGTGGGAGAAGGCGCGACGCGACTTCACTCGATTCTTCATCAAGGTAGGCTGGATGAAGAAGCTGGACACTGAAATAGAGCAATATAATTACAGGGCCTTCCCCGATGAGTTCATCTGGGAGATGAAGGATGACACACCAGAAGGCCACCTGCCTCTCACCAATGCACTCAGGGGGACACAGCTCTTGGGAAACATATTCATGCACCCCGCCTTCGAGGAGGGCCAAGCAGAGGAACCGACAGAGGAGAGTGAAACAGCTAATACCGGTCAGAGTAAAGATGATAGCAAAGGTAGGGAGCGACCAAAATTTATGAAAGATTTCAAGCCCAACTACTCCTTTTGAGGATAGCAAAAGGCATCTGAGAGTTTGTGATGCAGATATGCCATCATGGTGCAATTGATTTGATAGATCATGTATCTGTACTTCTGTTTGGAATAGTCTTAAACATGCATAGAATGTTGCAGAATATTTTATGAATATAACTGGTTGAGGTGTTTGCAAGTAAAATAGCCTGTGCAGGACAGCCACAAATATAAACTATGAGGTAAGGCTGGATGCAATTCAGATCGCACTAAATGGCATGTAGATGGGGCAATGCCCTACCGATGTAGCGTGCATTCTCGTTCGATATGGAACGCTTTAGCAACTACAATGCGAAGATTCACAAGTACTTCCCTTTTTGCATTCATGACCCAGCCCCAAAATCAGTGCGGAAGGGAATGCTTGTGTTGAGATACCACATCAGCATATCAGGTAGCAAGGTTGTTCAAAAAGAGAGGGGGGGTTGGAGAACCATGGGTTTTCATCTTATCACACCCACTTGTTTCCAGTTATTGTGATTGATGTGAGGAAACAAAGTTTGTTGATATCTTAGTCTGATAAAGTTTTCAGGGAGAACTACCTCTCTTATGAGTTCACATTTCTTTTTCCCATCTCATGCACATGGACAGAGTCTCCGGGTATGTTGATGCGAACCATCACATGTGAGCCGCTCATCCATCTGCATGTACAAGCATGCTCCTGGATTCTGAAATAGAAACCAAAACAAAATCAATTGTGTTTTGACTGCAACCGTAGCAGTAATTATCTTAATCTACACAACATCATCAATGTAGATAACTGTAAAACACCCTTGCAAAAAAAAAAAAAAACTGTATAACACCACAGCATAACTGAAAAAATTCAAGTCAAATAGGATTATAGGCAGCACAGGCATTCCCTCATATCGCATTGGGCCTGTTCAGGCTGTTCTCTTGGCTTCCTCAAAAATGCTGCCTGGCACACGATTTTGAGCGCCTGGGGCTGCAATGCATTGCCTGGCCCAGGCAGCTTACGCCAGATAGCATCCAAACAGGCCCTGAGAGCTTAACTTCAGGGTGAAGGGCGAGGCATCATGAGTATGTAATTCACTGGAAACTCTTGACCATTTTATGTAAAGGAAAAGGATACATATGAAGTTAGAAATCAGGTTTCTAATTTGGACAGCAGGGATAACACAAGCCCTTGTCTGTGAAAAATATAAGAAAGGATAGCAAGTTATTTTTTCAGGATAGAAGGATAGCAAGTTAGAAGACTCATTCCAGAAGGTATCTGATAAAAAAGATGAACATGATTCAGGTGCCTTTGTGGAGTGATGATGCGGTTATAAACTTTTTTTTCAACAAGTGGAAATTTCATACTGCTGCACCAATCCCTTCATTTGTCTCACCTGCTCTCCTGCAATCTTGCATCCAAACTCCATTTGATATGTTGTATAGTAAATGTTTGTGGTGCTGCCTTAATTTGTTTGCTGTCCAAGTGAAGAATTATTAGGGTTCTTGGTTTAAGGAATGAGGTGATCCACCATCACTGCACTCTTAACCAAATTGTTTGACTTACAGAATGGAATTGGTTGATCCATCATCACCTCAGTCCTAACAAGCATATGTGCAGTTTAAACAAGAGGGATGGTATCATCCCATCAAAATTCATGAAATGAACACGTGGTGGACGATTCAAAAATTAAGATGGATTAATCAGTCAAACCAAACACCTCATATTTGTATGCAGAACTAGTCTGAGCTTATAAAAAAAGCATGTTGATATCAAGCTGGATCTAGGTAGAGGTGTCCAAGGAGACAGTAGGTAATGGTTTGACAGGATAATGGATCTGGCCGGGCAGGGTCTACTGTTAGACTTGACAAACAACGAACTTAGAAGTTTGTCAACTAACAAAACTATGCATATGCACACATAGAACTTTTGCAGAATACCCTTCAGTTGAGTGATATGTCACCTTAGCTGACTGAAACTGTTCTGGTTTATTAAATGGTTCAAGGAATGAGGTGATCCACCACTAATGCACCCTTAACCAAATGTTTTGACTTACAGAATGGAACGGGTTGATCCATCACCACCTCAGTCCTAACAAGCACATGTGCAGTTTAAACAAGAGGGATGGTATCCTCCCATCAAAATTCATGGGATGAACCCGTGATAGGTTTTTTATTCTAAGAAAGTTGCATTTGCTCCATATAGTGAAGGGCAGTTTAGAGTAAGCCTTGGCATAAGCCGCGCAACAGGATGAGTACACAAAATAAGTCCTATTCGATATACCTTAGCAGTAAAAACCTTAAATAGATAGAACAATTTAATTGGGTACATTTGATGAAAAAGCTAAAAAGAAAATAGATAAACAATGGTCCAGCAATAAAAAAGATAGTAAATTGAAATAAAAGTATAGTCGTACCAAACTGGTTGGAGCTTCATCAACTACTTCTGCAGGCTGATCTGGTCCAAGGCTGCGAAAGCAACCACTTTTGCATCTCATATATTTCTGCAAACTGTGTTGAACAACTAAGGTTAAGCAAATGTTCTCCTGCATAAATATATGAACAGCTAAAATGAATGGAAGCATCAACATTTCTGCAGTTGTATCAGCTCTATTTTTTTAAAAAAAATGGTGTCCTTGGGATGATGATGGTGGTGGGACATGAACTTACATGTTGATAATCAAGAAAAGGTCGTGATGGATTTAGTTTCATAGGAAAAAAAAATCCAGACATAATAAATTGTTTGGCAGTCTAACGCAAAGAATTATAAACATGGACAAATCCTTCTGCACAAAAAAAAGCTACTAATGACAATATAACAAGGGGTACACAAGTCCCAGACGAGATCCACAATGAATATGCCCAAATATTTACAATACTATTGGCAGTGCTTTAGAACCAAATAGGTGTTTACTTAGATAACGATTAAACAGCAACGATGAAATGTAATCCAAACATGTGTAATTGAACTTACATCTCACATTTGTTCAGCGCAGAAAGCCTGCTTGGGACACATGACTGCCCTCTTGCTTTGCAAACCAAGCTGCAGGATTCCCCTGGCCTAAATTTCAAACGAGATTTCACAAAGCAATTCCCAGAGGCTTCATTAACTTTGCAGATACAGTGTTCATAGTAGACAGGCCATACCTTCCCACAATGATATTAATGCCCAAAAACCTTACAGAATTAGATTCACCTGATCCTGCAGAATATTCATACAGAAAACTAAAATCACTCCCTCATACACAATTTTTTTTTCTCGAATACGCACGAGAGCTGTGTATCGTTGAAACTCAGACACAAGCTACCGCACCACTTGGGCTCCCATTCTTGCATTGAAAAAAATCCAAATTTTACTACCTGCAGGCTGAATCCCCATGAACTATGCCATTATCCCGTCAATTGTGCATCTAGCGTCCCAACCCACCCTCCACATCCACATACCCCCAAGTGGTTGGGATTACACATGTTGTTTATTCAGGATTTTCGTACATATTTTATTGATGATTAGGGAGCTCTTATCAGTACAAATGTTCTAAGAACGTCTATTTATGAAGGCAACAAATGTTGATAGATGACTATAAATGTCATTACCCAGCCAATGATCCCCTATCGAAGCATTGCTTACATATATATTAAGTATGCCTAGTGCTGCTACATGGTAGAAGAGACCAGGTGATGCTTATCAGCCAATCCCATTTCCAAACCAAGTTGTGTCTACCTAGACCATAACTCCTTGTAGCTGGTAGTCATGTATCTACATGCCAAACAAAGCTTGAAATCTGGAAGCAGGCAAAGTAGAGCAGGCCTCTCGTAGTGGAGACATGAAAATGTGAATATTAAGTACAACTGATGAGTAGTAACATTTTGATAATCAAAACACATGAAATTGAATCCCAAGGGGGATGGTAAAAAAAATTACAAGAACAATTCAGTTCTAGAAATAACGATCTGAAAACATGTTACAACTGATGGGTAGTAATGTAGTCAAGAAGTACAGTACACGGTTTCTCATACCCGTTGAATTTTGTCGCACCGAAAAACAGTGATGGAAGTCACTAGCGTAGGCATTTTCATGAACCTGGTAAATTCAATGACCAACTTCAATTTATAGAAACTGGGAAAATGTTTGTTTATCAGAACCATTTGGATGAGTACTTGTGCTATAACATTAAAAAATAAGATAATGCCACAGGTCGTAGTTTAAGGTCTGACAAGCAAAGCATGCTATAGATTATGAGTGTATGCTGTGTATGGGCACTTCAAGGGTGATAAGAAAAGCCATACCACACTTGTGGCACTATGGCGGCATCTTCCCATGCAGAAATCGAAGACACTCATGTACGTTCCTGGAGGAAAACTAACTTTAAACTAATTTAAAAATATTCTAAGTTCACTGATTAATATGTGCAAGCATCTTACCAGCAGTAAGCGGCTTCGCTACCTTCAGCTTCAGCACATCTTCTTTCTTGGTCTGTCAAAAGGTGAGTACAAATGTCAACTTATGTTCCAAACACCGTACTACTGGTTAGTGCTTACCTTAGAAGGATCCAAACAGCAAGAAACACAATATTCATATGAGTTGCAGCACTGTAAATCAAGTTTGCAGCCCCTGGAAAACGTCATGAAGATATCTATAAGGTTTTCAGGGTTACATAATTGTGACTAGTGTTGCACACGATATGGAGCAGTAAGAGAGGAAAC
Organism: Eragrostis nindensis; assembly: GCA_012490785.1. Classification (NCBI taxonomy): domain Eukaryota; kingdom Viridiplantae; phylum Streptophyta; class Magnoliopsida; order Poales; family Poaceae; genus Eragrostis; species Eragrostis nindensis. The sequence continues at coordinate 51,546 of JAAXCT010001981.1, forward strand.
TCACTGACAGGAAAAGCGGGCCCCTGTTATCGGGCAGCAATTAGACCATGGATCGAATGCAAGTGCAGAACATACATAACCTACGGATGGAAGTGTTTTATTAGTTTAGGGAAGGTTGAAAAATCGTGAAGCGTTGACAAAAAAAATATATCTAAGCATGAAAACCAGGAGCATGTGTATTACCATTATCATCAGATATCAGATGCCGACCCTGGACAGTGCTTCTGCACATCATGGGTGAAACAAGGCCAATGTCCTTCCTGCACAACACTAGTTGTTTCATTAGTGAAATATATCCTAATACTAGAACGGTGCAGCGTTAATACACATGCTGCCTTATGTAACGGAAACATTGACTTGATCCCAGAAATAAGGTCAAAGAACAATCTGATTAGAAGTGGGACTGGATCTGTAGCTGAATGTCCAAAGTCTTTTTTGTTAAAAATCTTGCGTTACAAGTTCAGTGATTGGATGTGCCCCACCGAGCATCTTATGTTCCTACTCCAAGCAGGTTGGATGCTCTTTCACTCTTACTATCCTATGAAAGATCCAGTGCTCCCACAATGACCATGCCTTCAACGCTCAAGAAGATAACGTCCATGAAATTAAATGCAAGGGCGTCACAATTTCTCTGAGGTAATCCCGAAAGCTGTCTATCTCTATCGGACTAACCATATCAGTCTGTCAAACCACTTATTAAGGGCTTAAGTCCATCCCTTCATATAAGCAATCATACAATTGCATTCTACTAAAAGGTAGCAACCACTTGTTCCAATGCAAGCATCACAATCGTAATTGTTTCAGTAGATACAGCTTCCTATTTTACACTAAGAGTTAAGCTTGTCATACTCACAGTGCATAGTAAGAGAGCACACCAATTTCTCAAAGAGTCTATGTCAATCCCTTCCCCCTATCTGTGCGTCTCATACACTCCCCAAGTTCCTTCTCATATATCATTCCTTGTCTGTTCCCTCATCTAATCCAACCTGCCCTTATGCTAGCCCGACGAATTTTAATTTTGCAGCATCACAGCCCAATCAAACACCTCAATGAGAAAGGATCCAACCAGCCAGAAAAAAATATTTTCGAAAATACCTCCTACCATCTACATTTCCCCCCTCACAAAATACACAGTACTAGAATCTAAAATGACGCCTAACTGTTGGCAAGGACAAGTGAATCCCTCTACTGGTCTGAGACTCAAAATACTCGAATTAAGAGCTACACTGGCAGCGACGAGCAGGGGGATAAGGGTGTGGGTCCTTGAAACAACAGCAAAGAGCGGATCTCACCGGATGCCGGAGACGGGGGCGGAGAAGCAGGCACACGCGGCGACGGCGACGGCGAGGCGGAGGATCCAAGGGTGGAAGGGGCACCCGCCGGCCATCGGACCCGGCACAGGCAGATCGGCAAGGCGGGAAGGATGAATGGAAAGCGCGGACTCCAGAGACCAGACTTCCCGAGTTCTGTAGCCGGAGGGTGACCGTTATTTGACAATTTTTTTTTGATAGGGTTATTTGACAATTTTTATTCTTTTAAATAATGATTTTCAAAACGAAGTTAGAAGATTATATGAAATAATTTAGGCCATTTTTTTATACAAAAGTATTTTAGCATTACTAAGTATACTATAGTTCTACTCCCTCTGTCCCAGTTAATTAGCACTTTCTTCCACCAGTTTTCCTAAAATAATTAGCATTCTCACTTCCCAATACACTTTTCTCTCTTTCTAATACACCACTATCTCTATCTCTCTCCTTCTCATTTCCTGCACACCTAACTTTACCAACTTTCCTTAATCTTCGTGCCAAGAGCTAAAATGTCAATTAAATTGAGAGGTTTAGATGGAAAATTTTTAATAGTTTTAGAAATAAGGCCAAATCTCTAGTCATTCTATAATTTTAGAAACTCCAGCTTCATATTAACTTTTAAAACCATGTTCCATAAAGTCATGCTTTTAAAGATACTAGGTAAATTTGTTGAATAAGAACAAAGGTTTGAGATGTAATAGGGTGGAGCAATGGAATGAAAGGTCTAGATTTTGCGTCCAATTTCACAATTCCTATTGCAATATTCTAATCTACCCAAAATCTAGGCAAACATCCAGGCCTCCACTTCGTACTCTTAGCTTTTCACACAATTTTTTTGAGATTAGCAAAATATCTGTCACCTGAGAAGGAGACAGCACCTTATTCAAAAGAATCTTTCTAAAATCCTTATGGGAACAAACGAGCACTAAGGAAAGAGATCAAACATGAGTTGGTTAATGTGACGGCACTAAATAAAGACGGGAAAAAGCATGAGAATATATAGGATAAGAGACTAGGTTTGTAAAACCGACGATAACCGGACTTACCGGATCGGTTTGATCCGTAACGTGAACCCAAGAGATGACGCTAGACGGTGCTAAACATTAACCTTTTTGGTTAATGTGCTGCACATCATTGAGGGAAAAAAATACCTCTAGGAAGGTTGTTTCTGCTCCAGTTCAGCAAGAAATGTGTGACGGTTCTAGAAGGGGCTGCATACTAAAAAAATCATGTGCAATGGGTTATCATATAGTATTGTAAGAGATGGCAAGAAAACTAGATTCTGGCATGACATTTGGAGGGGGCACTGCCCTTTCAAAATCAAAATACAATAAGATCTTAGGCATATGATACCAACAGATGATACTGTAGCTCAAGTACTAAGAGGAGATGAAATTCAATTTACCTTTCAGAAGAAACTTGGGGCCTGAAGAATTGCTTGAGTGGCTACATTGATTGAGGAAACACAGTCAATTGAACTAGTAGAAGGGGCAGATAGTGTCGGATGGGAACTTGAAAGAGTGGGCAATTCTCTACTGCATCCTTATATAAACACCGAATGAACACAGGGATTAAAAATGTCAGGATGTGCCAATTATGGGAACGAAAATTCCTTTGAAGGTCAGAACCTTCTTGGGGCAACTTAGACAGAATCCAGTCTGCCGAGCAACTGAAGAAGAAAGAGTGGAAGGGAAGGGAAAAGTGCTCTTTTTGTGGCAAGCTAGAAACATTCAGTCGATCACATCATGTTTGAGTGCGGTTTCGCCAGAAATATGTGGTGTGTTATTAGAGAGGGGATGCGATGGGGACGCATGCACTCCTGATACTTTAAATGAGTTCACTCAAAATTTCATGTCTTGTGCAGGGAAGAAATCAAATGATATATTTTAGCTTTCCTGCTAGGTCCAGTGTGCCGGACACTGTGGCTCAATAGAAATGATTGAGTGTTTAGGAACAAAATAGTGAAATACCCTAGTGCGGTCGTTCATAGAGTTTTATCCTTTATATCCAGCGCTGGGTTATACTAAGCAAGCAGGAGGACAGAAGGTCCATCGAAGAGATCATGGACAAAGACCACAGGAGCCATTCCCGTGATTACGGTGGAGGACGGGGGAATTCGATTGTGAGTAGGCTGTAATCCGATTACACTGTAACACATTACGGGACATCATCGATCAAACACATATATTTGTTTTTGTTTCCTTCTGTAATCTGATGGCATTCCAATTTACAAAACCACGAACCAAACGCTACCTTTCATGGTTCTTAGTGCGGTATTCATAGTTTCAAACACTTGCTTTTGTCCAACACATTGTTTCTTAAGGATTGTACTAAATGCATCCATATGATGATCTCAACTCTTTGATGTGATCTTCAAATCTCCATCGCAAATCAAAAATCAGTCTAACTAAAGGTGAGTTTATCGTTAAAATCAACAAGTTAACAAGTAATATTTGCCTTTCATCTTAATAAATTTTGTTGGCTTAATTAAAGTGTTTTTCTTATCCATTTAGAATATGCTATCAGTTCCATCGAAAATATTGTTTTAATTCTTTTAGACACATATATGACGCACTGTATTAGTACTAGTAATCATATACGAATGATGATAAAAGATAATTAATTGGTCCTCGCAAAAACCAAGTCCTATCTCAACTAACAGCAACCTACCATCAGGCAATGCAAGGCACCACGAGGCTAGTGCTGGCACCACAGAGCAAAGAGCCACGATGCTTAACGGAACGCCGCAAGAAACGCAGCTTTTTGGTTTCAAAATCAAACGGGAGAGAAGAAAAATGTGAAAGAAAACCCAAACGAGCGAGAGAACGGAAAGCGATGAACCAACCCGCGCGCCCATGGTAGTCGCATCCTCGCCGGTCGCCGCCAAAACCCTAGCGCAGCGGCGTGGCCGCGGATGCCCTTCGCACCCATCCTCTCCCGCATTGCGCTCTCCCTCCCCCCGCCGCCATGCGCCGCACCCGCGCATCCTCCTCCAGGCTGGTCCGCGCCGACCTCAACCCGGCTGGTGAGTGCCGCCTCTCGCTTTTCATTTTGGCGGAATTTCCCCTTCCTAAACCGTTAGTGAGTTCGATACGGATTTCTTGCTCTGTTTGCTCCCTAATGGCAAAGCAAGATTTCATCTTGTAAACCTGTGGATGACAAATTTCGAGATGGGACATGGTGTCCCCAATTTTCTTGCGGTTTCGACTATTGAAGAGCTTGGAACTGTTCATTTCCTTTCTTATCAAGAGATTCTCTTATTTATTTATGTTGATCATTAATTAGAGCCGGAAGTAAGATTTGACCATGACTTATGATCTTAGGCAGCATTGTTACGATTCGGCATATGTGGATAGTCCATAGTCACTTTACTACTAGTGGAGTAATGTTTTCTGTATGCTCTCTACGAGATGAATGTATCTGAGTTTTAGTCTGGCGAGGAAATTTTGTGCCATTTCTGAATTGGACGAGATGTGTAGGACTTAATTCCATGTTCCAATGTTAAATAAAATTTTAAAATACTACGAATTTTAGGCAATAAGTGATGGCACACAACTTTCTGCATTTGCTGTCCATATAAGTTTCAACTTCAGAGTAAATGTAGGTACATCTGCTTTGGGGTCCAAACCAGCTCTCAGTACGTCTATCCACTTCAAGTCTTCAACTTCTAACTTTTAGCTTTTGGAGAATCATGCCAGTTTGGGGAAGCTTTTAGCTTTCGGGGCTGGTTGGAGAAGTAAAAGCTGCTAAAAGCTTCCCCAAACAGGGGCTTAATAAGCCTGCCATATTAACATATTTCCATGACTATAAGTGCCTATAGGGAGTTGTTTCATGCAGATTTTGTGAAGTTATTGTTTTGTTAATGAAGCATCAATTTAATGCCTTTCCAGGTGTAAGAGAAGTGAAACGCGAATCTATTGCATTATTTGACATATCAAAGTCTGAGTCTGTTGCTTCCGTGAAGAGGAAAAGGGTGAAGCAGGCACTTGAAGTAAATGGCGAGGATTCGAAGAAGCAGGTGTCTGTTCACTAACTGGAATGTCTTCATTTTAAAAATACGCGATTTCATGTTTTTATCAACAGTTCATACCTTGTCCCCTTCATTCTTGATACTACCTTAGCACTGGCTCCCTTCGCTCATTTTTTTTTTTGTTTGATCAAGCTTCCCTCAATAAAAATGTTTTATGCCCAGGTTGCTATTGTCCCTGACATTGAAGACTTTCGATATGACAAAAACAAAGTATCGACATCCTCATATAAGGCAGCATCATCTTCGAGTAAGAATAGCTGACCAAATAGTAATATTTAAAAAAATTCTTCAAAATGCTTAGATCTTTAAATTTAGTTTACTGTATTTGCCATGTCCTGCGAAGGCTTAACACCACCCTTCTTCAGTCAGGTTGGAGAAAAAGGTCAGAGTTTCATCAGTTGTAAGAGGTACTCATAAATTTCATAACTTATAATATTACTAGAAGAGTAAGCTATCCAATTTTGGTATACCATGTCATCAATTTCGTTTTATATTTTGTTCTTTGGTTGCAAGTTGATATCAAGCTAAACCTATTTAAGAAATGTAATATTGCACTCAAATTTTGGTCTACTATAGATTACACAACCTTTTTCCGTATAAAGACCACAAATTTATAATTGTTTCGATTCCTAATATAAATAGTCACTGTAGTAGATTTCTGTTTTCCTAAATCATAGTCGATCTGAATATACTTGCGGCCCCTACATAGTCAGAATATATGGTGAATTTTCAAATTTCTGTTTGCCCGTACACATCTCCAGCATATTCTGCATGAAATTTTGTGTTTTGTTGTTGCGCACATGTATGGATATGTAAACACCAGATTGGCTGATACCACTGTATCGATATTTTATCCCTTTTATTTAAGAGTGTAAGTATCTTTATATCGATTTACCCATAAGAAAGCTAAAGTAGTCGTTGTGCAGTTGCAGCTCCGGAAAATTGGGAAGCTATTCTTAAGGGTATTAAAAACATGAGGTTATCTGGCCAGGCCCCTGTAGATACTATGGGCTGTGAAAAAGCTGGTTCTCTTCTCCCACCCAAGGTAGTTTTTGTCAGCAAATAATCTTTTGTATCGAAAATTTTTTATACATATGAATTATGTCACAGTACCTAGTTGTTGTGAATTGTGATCAATCCTAAGGGTCGTTCCATCTGATTACTTGGTATAGCTTGTAGAGAGGATGCTCTTTGGGTTAGACATAGGACTAAGTGTAGGGTGGCGCAATTCACCTAATTTTCTTGCGAAGTTTTTCTTTTCCATGAAGGGTTCAGGGGCTCTGTCTATTTATGGAAAGAGAGGAATAGAGTAATAGAAGCCGAAAACATTTGAGCACACCAATAGTAAAACATGTTATTTTTATCCAGTGTTGCTTTATGAAAAATGTGATGTTTTTTTCCTGTCTACACACAAAATGCAGTCTGTACACGAGTGTCATGCACGGTAGGTTGCAACTTTACTTAACTATGTTTGTTAGCTATTTTCTTCTAATAACTTCTACACTTTGGTGGGGAAATATTTTCTTCATATTGATTCATCTATTATACCACAAATACATTCATTGGTGAATTGTTTTGGTTCAGTCGCGTGGAATGTAGTTATACAACTATTTTCATCCATTGATCATACACTACATCTCTTCACAGGAAAAAAGATTTGCAGTTCTGATATCAACTATGATGTCTAGCCAAACGAAAGATGAAGTTACACATGGTATGCCTTGGAGCTTTTTTTTATGTGGAATATGTTATAGCCTATGATCTCATTTTGAGTTCCAGTCTCTAGATTAAGTTTTGTGATTGATTTGAAAGTAGCTGGATGGGTGGTTCTTGTTGAACTCTGTCTTTGGCAGTCCTACAAATGTCTTGTAGAGTATCCGTGGAATAAGTATTAATTATGAACTTATTTATAGGCATACTGAGACTTAAGTATTTGGCAATACTTCGTGAAGGTTAGGTTCGGTTTTGATGGAATCTGGTTCAGTATACAAGATCCTGCAAATTTGTGGTGGCTGGAAACAAGTAATGCAAGGCATGCTGCATGAAAGAAAACTTGCTGTGTTTTTATCTAGGGAGAATAATCGTGATTTCACATTACAGCTTACACATTGCACCATATCAATTAGCAAGGTCGTTCAATTGATAACATGCACTTTCCTCCTGTTTTTTCATTGCTATTATGTCTACTTGCTGATTGTGTTTTGAATTTCTTATCAGCTGCTGTGGAGCGTCTTGCTGAGAACGGTTTGCTTGATCCTGAGGCTATTGTACGAACTGACGAGGTCACACTAGCAAGCCTTATCAAACCTGTAAGTTGCAACTTGCAAGGGGAATTCACTTGATTTGGATGAGTTCTAACTGCTATGGGCCCATTTGTCACAAAAAAATAATGTACTATTTTTCTCGAACACGCAGGAGAACTGCGTATCATTGCATTAAGAAGAGTTTTGGGAGTACTAAGAAACACGAGTTAAACACACATACACCCTCATTTGTCACAGAACAGTAATGTACTATAAGTAACGATTTAAATGAATGGCTTTATAAGCATGAAAATCGAAACTGATATAACTATATGGGACAATTGTGTTCTTGTCCTTTGAAGTGCAATTGTGATTTCATTTTGCCCCTCTTTTTCAGAATGAAAGGGCCATTTGCCCCCGATTTTAACTTCCGTTAGATGCAACTGAAGTAAAGGAATTAAATATTTAAGAAAACTGGTTTAGAAAAGGAGAATGATCATGGTGCCCTCGCTCTTCTCCCTGCTGCCTCCATGCGACTCAAACCCTCCCTCCCGTAGCTCTCTCTCGCTAACAACTAAGGAGCGGCCGGGGCATGCTCTGTCTGGCCGCGGATTGGATAGCGGCCCGCACAGCCAGATCCGCCGTGAAGCACGACTTTCAACGCCTATGGCGCATCGTCGCCGCATCCTCACCTGAGTCACCTCTCCCTCAGTTCGGAGACTCGATGACGGCTTCGGCTCGGGTAACAACGACCAGGGCGCATTGCTTGGGCACGGTGCAGCTGCAAGGTGCCTTAGCAGCCTGGCGCACAGTGGTGCTGCCTCCTGGTCGTATTGGGGCCTGAGCAGCCAAGGATTCTCTGCGACGTGGCCTCGATACAGGGCTGACGAGCAGTAGCGGCATGGAAGGTGAGCCTGCATGCTTGCTCCCTCCCAGATCTGTGATGCTAGTGATTTCTGAATCCAAATCACGATTTGGGAGTCATAACAAGTGGCGCGTTCTAGTCGGGGAAAGAGAAGCCCCCTGATGGAGAGTCTGCAACAGGGTCAAATATGCAAGGGCATACTAGTCTTTTCATAGCATATTTGACACCGTTAAGTGTCTCTAACGGAGTAGGGTAAAATTAAGCTTCATTGTAAAAAAGTAAGGGCAAAATCACAATTAGAACTCAAGTGAGGGAAATAATGCAAATGCCCCCTAACTATATTGTTATCATATCATAGGCTATGATGAATGACTATAAGTGGACTTGACATATTATTACATGAAACAGAATATTGCTTTGTGGGGGTTGTGTGTGGTTGTACTCTCTTCTTCTATTAATGCAATGACACGCAGCTCTCCTGCGTGTTCGAAAGAAAATTGCTTTGTACTCAAAAGGTGAGAGCTTACAAGAAATATATAAAATCTTTAGTTTACACCATAGTGCTTATAATTTTTCAGGTTGGATTCTATCAAAGAAAGGCTCAGTTCATAAAAGAAGCTTCTAAGATTTGCCTCGAACGGTTTGGTGGGGATATTCCTGATTCTCTGAATGAGCTGCTTGCTCTGAGAGGAGTTGGCCCTAAAATTGCTCATTTGGTAAGACATTTATTGTCATCATATTTAACTATAAACTAAGTATAAACTATTCACTTAACAATAACAACGACAACAAGCCTTTTTGTTCCAAGCAAGTTGGGGTAGGCTATAAACTATTCACTTAAGCGTTATTTTAAACTAAACAGGTGATGACCATTGCATGGAAGAATACTCAAGGAATTTGCGTGGACACTCATGTGCATCGCATTTCCAACCGTCTTGGATGGGTTTTCCGAGAAGGAACGAAACAGGTAGTTTGAGTTTGTTTCCTCTTTTGTCTTGAAAGGAAAAAAATCTAGTTGGATTTGGAGAAGAAATTCATTGTGTCTCGGAAGTTTGATCATGTTTACCATGTCTTACCTTACGCACAGGAAACTACAACACCTGAACAAACGAGAATGTCTCTTGAGAAGTGGCTGCCGAAGGATGAGTGGGAACCTATAAACCCATTACTGGTATTCTCTACTGAATTGTTTTATCCTTTAATATTATGTTTTCTTCTGTCACTTTTTTGCTTTATGTAAATGAAACTAGTGGGTCGTGTTTTAGCAATGTGTATCTCAATCCTGTCCTAACGTCTTGTAGGTTGGATTTGGACAGACCATCTGTACACCATTAAGGCCCAAATGTGGCATCTGTGGCATAAGCAGTATTTGCCCATCTGCCTTTAAGGAATCGTCAAGTCCAAATCCAAAGCAAAAGAAAACAAGGTCTCCATAGAAACTGACATTAGTGATCTGGTACAGAAGTCGGGAGCTTTTGGGTTGTCTTTTGGACGTGCTTGGTGCCAGTACCATTGGCAGTATTATCATTTTGTATAGCTGTATTTTTAAGATCTTAGGGTAGACAGGCTGATCGCGTCAGTCACATGGCAACGAACTCGTAAGAAGCCAACGGCTGAACAGCAGGGTTCCTGTAACTGTAAGCATCATTGCTTAGAACAATACTGAAAGTTCATGAAGTTTATCGTGGACGGTGAAACCGTTTAATGGTTGTGCATGATGTTGTCTTGAACGACATTACTAAATTATTTTGCTAATATTGCCTGGACTGGATGATTAATCATTGGTTGTACTTGGGCATGCTCACGAAATCAATAGCTGGCTGAAAGCCTGAAACAGCATCGTCGGCTCTGCTGACTGCTGTGCTTGTGTTTCAATGTGGACACGCAGAAGGGCGATGCCATTTTGAGCAAAGCTCCACTGTGACCGCCTTCGTTTGTTTCAAGCTTCAGACGGTCGGTGGCCCACGGCGTCATGCAAGCTCGGTGGTTTTATTGCAAAATGGCTTTTTTTTCTTTTTATTAAAGTTTTTCACATTTGGACTTCTAGCACAAGCAATTCTAGAAATGGATCCTTTTCTGAGCGCTTAGGTTGCATAGGTGGACATCAACGCTCACCATGTTAGTTCAGTATTCGCGTGTGTGCCTGTGTCTAGTGGTGGGCGTCGTGTCTTTTGATGCCCACCTATCATAGGTGGGCGCCAACCTGAGCGTCAAAAAACACGGCGCCCAGAAGAAGGTCTATTCCTGAAAAAAAATTTCGTCAGGAGTCTGAAAGTGAAAAACTTTATTAAAAAAGATCATTTTGTGAAAAACTCAGTGCAAGCTCGCGGGAGGAGCCATGAGTATTTCTGCAGTAATTCATCTCTTCCGGTCTGCTTATCACGTACGTATGCATTTTGATATGAATGGATTACGATTCAAATGCTTGTGTGTTGTCATGGCACAAGAAATCAAATAATTACATATCCAGTCTATGCAAGAAACAAGACGAGTATTGAATTCTCAAATAGGGTCTACTCTCTCCGTTTCAAAATATATGCAGTTATGGCTATGTTTTTGGGCGTCCAGATTTGTATAATACTTTATGAATTTGAACACATGCATAGATTCAGAAAATGTTCAATAAACTTGGTACAAAACTAGAGCTGCATATATTTTGAAATGAAAGAGTAGTAAAAATATATTCAACACTCGGCTGCAATGGTGGATAAATAAAAGGGAAATGTAGTGTTAGGGTGACAGTGATGGCAGACGAACTATCACCACTAATGCATGTTCTGATGCTGATAATGTTCACCTACTCACCTAGCTATAGTACCAGCAGTCGCTGTACAGCCGCAGCCAGCGGACCATGGTTGAAGCATGATTTAAAATAGTACAGTGCCATGGTAATAATAAGATGCTTATGGTTTGATTAAACAATACTGCTCCGTAACACAAGTATCTTCATTGAAATATATTTTCAGCGTACAAAGTAGATTCAGAAGTAATTAGTCCCTATAAAACAAACCGAGTGCTTAGTTATAGCATCACCATTGAATATGTGAACTATCATCTTAACAAGAGTACCATCAGTAGTTGTGTGTGACCAATGATTACTTCAGAAATTTTTAGACTCATTAGCTCTGTCTCACATGGAGACCCGCTGGGGGAGCGGGTGGCCAGCACCGGCCAGTTCCGGGCAGCCCACGCAGGTTCGAAACCCCGGGTCGAACCTTGCGTGCTCACGTGTGCGTGTGTGCGTGAGTGTGAGAGTCCCGGGGGTAGAGAACGAATTCGCTACTCGAATCCGAGGGCAAAGGCCCTCTTATAAAAAAAAAAAGCTCTGTCTCACATGCAGTGGGTTGGCATCAGCTGTCTCGAGTGATTATACATAAGATTTTGGATGATGTGAATGGACGAGAAAGAGAAGAGAGAAAAATGATATCTAAGTAGACGGCTCAATTTTTAGATAATGGGAAGATTGTATCAATCCCGGCCTTGGCTTTCAAAGAAGCTACAGCCGCAATGGCCTTGACTTCTAAGAAAGTTACAGCCTAATACAACCGCCGACAAAAGTCGACCAACATTAGAAGTGCACAAGCGCACACTGATACACTTACATGACAAAAGATAAAAAGGAAACAAAAGATACATCTCTGTAACACAGCCTTTGTTGTCAGCCAATTTAGCTCTTCAAGTAAGGTCTATTCTGCAAGCTTCTTCATTGAGTTTAAGCAATTGCCAATCCAAGATGAACACCATCTGTTGTTGATTAAAGCAAGACCACTTAAGCCACATCCGCTTCTGTCAATAGCTGCTGGAGATGTCAAAGTAGACTCGAAGGATGGCCATCAACCAATGATAAATCAAAGCCTCGCATGAAAGGATCCCCAAGACGGCGCCTTCAAAAAGATCACGACATCGAAGATATCACCGTCATCCGTCTCAATTGAGACTAGGTTTTCACTGGGACATCTTCAATCAATGTAACACCTCGACGACGCCTTCAAGAAGGATGTAGCACCCGAATGCGTTACCGTCATCGGCACTGGCACACACAGAGCCAGGCGAGCTTTCGCGCGGTGTTGTCTAGACTCCTGACCGGAATTGCTGCCGCCACCGCGTATGGTCCATGTAAAAAGCATGCTTCGTCAAAGAAACAGAGAAGGCCGGCTTTACCGCCACATGCGAACGAGCCATTGCCACACTGCCCACACATTGCCGAACGAACACAGGAAGAGATCACCTGCCGTCGTCGCCATGCAGTGCACCTCGTACAATAGCCCAGCCGCCGGCAAACCGTCGACCTGACGACTTGGATCCGTGGCGGAAGGCCGCCGCCATGCGCTATGGTATGACACACGCAGTGCAAGGAAGATCCCCGCCACTCCAGATGAACGACGCCGCGCCACTGTTGGTCGTTTGTAAGCACCTACTTATATACCGTAAGTGGACGGTGTACAGTTGTAGCACTTTTCTCTTAGAGTATTCCAAGGTTTAATATCGAACCACAGAGAACAAGCGGGACTTAAACTATTATTTAAACTACTAAATTAATATAGCAAAAGTGTGTGTGAAAAGGATGATTAACAACTAGAGATGAAAGAGCCTGCGGTTGTAACAAGGTTATAAAAGGGATTCTCTCCTACTAAATTAATGTTCAGTTGATAGGTTTAGTATTCTGCAAGACATGGTGGTTTCGTTCGCCCCGATCCTGTCACGACAAGAGTTAATAGCACCCCACTGGTTTCTTGCACTATATGATAATCGATAGCATAACCGTTGCAATCAGCTACACTAATGAGTTTACGTATTGATTAGATACAGAATAAATGCATCACATAGACCGAACGCATCAAAAGAGTATCGTAAGTGTGAGAGTTACATAACCAGATTTCCCTCGCCACGGAGAGAATATGAAATCTGCTCACGCATCACACTGCAATACATGAACATGGTTACAATAGAACACGAGATTTTGGCGTGGACCCACAGGTGCCGATCGGCACGGCGGTGTGCCGGTCGGCACAATCTTCCTTTTTGGTGGTGATGATCGGTGATCGCCGTCTTCGCCGCCACAACCTTTAACCTAGGTCAAAACTTCTATCTGTTCGCTCTCTCCTTGTTTCGCGATCAAGATCTTCTCTTTATAGTTCCTTCCAATTGTAGGCTGGATTTCCCGACTCCGACTCTGATATTTTCTTCTAGGCTTCATCTTCTCCGAGTGGGTTTTATGTTTGGGCTTAACCCTAGTGGTGCCGGTCGGCACAGAGGCTGTGCCTCTTCATTCTTCGGCCTCCGGTAGCTCTTTATCCGTAATCTCTCCATTTTCACCTGTTTCCTGCAAATCTTTCCGAATATACCGAAACTACGCATATATATAATAATAGGGGTTAATTGTTAGCAATAATGACATAATAAGGTATTAAAAACACCATATTTGTCATATAAAATGGGTACATAGAAAGCATCAACAGCTCCCCCACACTCAAATCATTGCTAGCCCTCGAGCAATACAAACCAAGAAAAAATCATCACCATGCTTTCATCACGCTAAGAAGCAAAAACTCTTACAAATCTTCAACTTAGCTATTGTTAATCATCTCATTGAATTAGTATTCCTCCACAAGACTTTCTCTCAATTTTGAAAATAATTTCACCTCAAAACTTGAGTCAACCAAATTAATCACAAGGCTTATCTCAAACAAATATTTTTGTCTCCCTTCATATCACGTAAGATGAATGCAAAAAGCTTCAGATTCCACTCAATCGCTCAAAGGTGTTTCCTTCCCTCTCCTATTCTATAGTATAAGGCTCTTTTATGGATCTCGGAGAGTAGTATAACCAAAATGAATCGAAAGAACAACTAAGTCAACAATTCGCTCAATCATGCCTTCTAAAAGGGAGTTTTCATCATGATACTACAGAGTATAAGCATAAGGATCAAAAGGGAATAGAAAATAAACGAGAATGAATGGAATAGAATTAAGATGAGATCAAGCTTGAAGTATATACTGATCTTTCAGAATTTTAACTCTTCCTGCAGTCTGCTTCTTCTGATATTCATTTTTCTCTTTCTTTTTGGCGTATTTTCTTTTATTTTTCTCCTGTGCCGGTCGGCACCTTCTTCATTTTCCTTTTTTTTTTCTTTTTCTTCTCTTTTTTATTACAGACTGCTATCAGAGCACGTTTTGAACCGAAATCTGTTGAACTTCACATTGCTTGTAGGTTGTATCAAGGAGGAGGGAGAAACGATGAAATATTGGTTTTCCGGATGGAAAGAATTTGATGGCAGATGGCTAGCAAACTGAGATGAACAAATGAAACTCCCTTCTAGCTTAGTCATAATCAAGAGCAAAGAGTTGACAAAGATGTTTTCTTATCAAAAGGTTTATGTGTAGGCTTCTCTCATCTCATTTGGCTTAGTGTAATAGGCACAATATCAAATCTTTAGCTAAATGCTTCAATAGAATGATAGAAGGGGTTTTCGAAAAGTTGGTATATAAAGCCAAGCGATTATTCAATAAACTCAAGTAGATTGGCAAAACGATCGTCAAAAATAAAATCAAGAATATGGGGTAACGCATCCATTCGACAACTAACACCAACTTTATTCAAGACATTGCAATCAATCTTGACCTCAAAGCTTAACTAAGCACACCATCTCAAAGACTCTCTAAGAAAACTCTCACACTCGCACACAAACTCAAACCATACTAAATCGAAGCAAACGACCTTAAGAAGTGTAAGGGCGAATCCCCCACACTCAAACCTTGCAATGTCCCTATTGCAAAAGAACGACAACTAGACCAACCTAATTGTAGATGCCATGCCTCCTCAACATGCTAAAGATGCTTCGAATGTTCCGCAAGGGAAAGGAGTAATCCTCTTCGACCATGCTCATCATGTCTTCAACTCTTCTATCAATGTCCCGTTGATACCTATGGCGTCTCTCCATGTCATACTGAAGACGTTCGATGTTTCTTCTGCAGATCGGGCAACAGTTAGCAGGACGATCATGACGCTCATCTTGCAGGGGCGAGTTCCTGCTAAATCCCCTCGGTGCCGGTCGGCACGGGCTACGTGCCGGTCGGCACGAGACACCGTTTACTTGATAACGCGGCTCTGCACTTCCTTGAGCTCCTGCAAGGCTTCCTGTAGCTCCTTCTGCACTAGGTGGTTCGGCATCAACAGGTTCTGACTCGTCTTCCATCGGCTCCTCCTCGGAATCTTCTTCCGGATCCTCCTCGGGATCTTCTTTCGGATCCTCCGTTGTTTCAACTTCATCCTTCGCAACAAGATTAGCTAATGGGTGTTCATGCTCAGGGGATGTCTCTATATAGCACACCGATTCCGAGGTATATCTCGCTGGTGGCTTTGAAGAAAGACGAGCGGAACACCGAACTCCCTCTATTTCCTTTGATCTCTTCGGTTCTGGCTCATCATCAGAGGACTCATCAGTTATCTCAATAAAATCAACAACCTTGAGGTCGTGCCGATCGGCACCAGCTTCGTGCCGGTCGGCACGGCTGCCTTTTGTTGCAAAATACTGCTCTAAGTCAGCCAGATTCTGCGCTCTTCTCCTTGCAGCATTGTCCCTGTCAATACGCCTCTGAATTTCATCATTGATCTCTTTAGGGGTCATTCGCCCTTTAGCAACGGGGAATCCATCATCAAAGACGAAAGTCGCAGGGATGCATTCAGGATCAGCTAGATAATTCTCAATCTGCTTCTGATGGTCTTTCAGACAGTAAAAACACTTACATCCAAAACCTCTGGTGTTCTTGTGTATCATCTTCTCTTGAAAATCTTCCCAGACAGTCAGGACGCGTGGAAGCACACCGTGCCGATCGGCACTAGTTGTGTGCCGGTCGGCACCACCGTCGGAAGTCCTTCCATCATTAAGCCGAGATCTATGGATGGTCAGAAAGCAATCTCTGTCTAACTCTTCCTTCTCGCTATCAGTAAGTATTGATTCAAAGGCGATAAGATCATCATATGTCAAAGGACGTTCCATAGCGAGAAGTCGATCCATTGTGTACCTACCGGAGACTGGTGTGCTATCATCAATAACCTTGGATTTACCTTTGCGTACTAGCACCTCTCTGACCTTCTTCCGGAGGGCTTCATCCATCTCCTTCTTCTCTCTATTGAATGCATCTGCTTCACTCTTGTACATCCATCGTTGCTTCAAGTGCGACCAGACAATCGGATCGTCCTCGGTGGGGTTAAGGTTCCTGTCGCGCTCCCATGGCAGAGTCGGGCTCATTGGCGAAAATCCGCCGTCGCGCCGATCGGCACTGCCGTGCCGGTCGGCACCGCCGTCGTGCCGATCGGCACCATCCCCTCCGCTGCCGATTCCGCCGCCTTGCATTGCTCTTGGTTCTAGGGTTTGGTTGGAACTCTGGCGGCGCTCGATTTTCGATACTGAGATTCGCGACGACTCCTTCATATATATATCCTTAATTCTCTTGTTCCAAACGGAATCTATCTCTTAAATTTGGAAGTCATCGAAGCATGTCTTGGAGGAAGGGCAAAAACTTGACTCGAAAACGACACGGACTCTCCTGTGCCGATCGGCACAGGTGTGTGCCGGTCGGCACAGAGGCAAATTTGCCAGCACGACTCAATAAAACCAAGGAAACAGAAAACACACAGAAAAAGGCAAAAACAACCGTGCTTTTGTTTTACGTCGTTAAGCTCGACCACCCAATCACTTAATTCACATAATAAATATCAAATGACTTTAACTCAAAAGTGTCGGGTTCAAGATATACCTTTAGTCGTTGGCCGTTCACCGTGTTTGTGTTTTGCTTTCCATCTATGATGACAACAGCTCCGGAAGGAAGAACTTTATGAACAAGATACAGTCCGTTCCATTTGCTTTTCAATTTGCCTTTACCGAACAACCGAAATCTTGAATTGAATAATAGCACTCTATCTCCTTCGTGAAATTCCTTTTTCAATAGCTTCTTATCATACCACTTCTTTGTTTTCTCTTTATAGATAGCTGCATTCTCGTAAGCTTTTAAGCGCATTTCCTCGAGTTCACTAATTTGAATCTTTCTTTTCACTACTGCAGCATCTAAATCTAAATTCATCTCTTTGATCTCCCAATATGCTCTATGTTCTAATTCCACAGGCAAAAGACAAGTCTTTCCATAGACGAATTGATAGGGTGTCATACCTATTGGTGTCTTGAATGCTGTGCGATAAGCCCAAAGTGTGCCATTCAAGTTGTTTGACCAATCTTTTCCTTCTCTTGTAGCAATTTTCTGGAGAATTCCTTTCAACTGCTTATTAGAGGTTTCTGCTTGACCGTTGGTCTGTGGATGATAGGCTGTTCCAATTCGATGCTCAATACCCATCTTCTTCAAAGTTTTAGTAAACTCATGTCCAGTAAAGTGAGTTCCACCATCTGTTATAATAACTCTAGGGACACCATATCTTGGAAATATGTACTCATTCAGCATCGTCTTGGATTTATTAGTTGTACTAGCGCGGCATGGTATTGGTTCTACCCACTTTCACACATAGTCCACAGCAACAAAAATATATTCATAGCCATTAGAATTAACAAACGGTCCCATGAAATCCATGCCCCAAACATCAAATATATCAACTTGCAGATTATACTTCAAAGGCATAGCATTACGAGCATTAACGTTTCCAATTCTTTGGCATTGGGGGCATCTAGCAACATACCTTTTCGCATCTTCATGCATCGAAGGCCAATAAAATCCACTAGCCCATACTTTTGCTTGTGTTCGAAAGTGCCCATAATGTCCACCATACTCAGACGAATGGCACTTTCCCAATATGATTTCGCGTTCCTCGCGAGGTACGCACCTTCTAACAGCTCCATCTTCACAATATCGATATAAATAAGGGTCATCCCATATGAATTTCCTCATTTCACTGACAATCCTCTTTCTTGAATTCTTGCTACAATCATTCAGCTTCCCTGTGAATCCATTTATGATATCTTGCATCCATGATTCTCGATAATCCTTAACTCGAAATAGCTGCTCTTGCGCCATAGCATCACCAATGCATCCTTCCTTGTCCTCAATCATCAAACGAGATAGATGGTCTGCTACTGAATTCTCAATCCCTTTCTTGTCTCTAATCTCCAATCAAATTCTTGCAACATCAAAACCCAACGAAGCAATCTAGGTTTCGACTCCTCTTTAGTGACTAGATATCTAATAGCAGCATGATCCGTATAAACAATGACCTTAGAGTTGAGGATGTAAGATCTAAATTTCTCAAATGCAAATATGACAGCTAGCATCTCATTTTCTGTTGTTGTATAGTTAATCTGAGCTTCATTAAGAGTTTTACAAGCATAGTAGATAGCATGCACTTTACCTTCTTTTCGCTGTCCAAGAACCGCTCCTACTGCATAATCACTTGCATCGCACATAATCTCAAAGGGCAAATTCCAATCTGGAGGTTGCATAATAGGCGCTGAGCATAAAGCTTCTTTCAACTTCCGGAAAGCGGTAAGTCTTTCATCATTCATCTCAAATTCAACGTCCTTTTGCAGCAATTCTGTCAATGGCTTAGCAATCTTTGAATAATCCTTGACAAATCTGCGATAAAAATTTGCATGCCCAAGAAAACTTCGAAGAGTCTTAAGATCAGTTGGTGGTGGCAACCTTTCAACTGTGGATATTTTAGCTTTGTCTACTTCAATGCCTCGGTTAGAAATAACATGCCCCAAGACAATCCCTTTGGTTACCATGAAGTGACATTTCTCCCAATTAAGAACTAAATCCACTTCTACGCACCTCTTGAGTACTTTCTCTAAATTTGCTAAGCAATGATCAAAATCAGTACCATGAACAGAGAAATCATCCATAAATACCTCCATAATGTCTTCAATGAATTCAGCAAATATAGCATTCATGCATCTCTGGAATGTAGCTGGTGCGTTGCAAAGACCGAATGGCATTCGTCGATAAGCATAAATTCCATAAGGACAAGTGAAAGTGGTCTTTTGCTGATCTTCAGGTCGAACAGGAATTTGAAAGAAACCACTATAACCGTCGAGATAGCAAAAATAAGAGTTCTTTGCTAACCTTTCAAGCATCTCATCAATGAATGGTAATGGATAATGGTCTTTTTTTTAGCGGTATTCAGTTTCCTGTAATCAATGCACATTCGCCATCCTGTAACTGTTCGCTGAGGGATCAACTCATTATTCTCATTCGGCACAACTGTCAGTCCTCCTTTCTTTGGTACGCAATGCACTGGGCTCACCCATTCACTATCAGCAACAGGATAAATCATTCCTGCATTAAGAAGTCTAAGCACTTCTTTCTTCACAACTTCCTTCATGCCCTCCTTCAATCGTCGCATGCCTTCAACAACTGGCTTCGTTGATTCTTCAAGATTGATCTTATGTGTGCAAAAAGCCAGGCTTATTCCTTTGATATCATCAATACTAACAGCAAGCAATCGTTCTGTTCCTTTGATAATATCTTCGACTCCAACTTCACCTTTATCAAGAACAAAAATATCCACTGGTATGGCATTCTTTTTTACTTCAATGTTAATATCCTTGATAACTCCTAGTGGTTTAGATCTCCTTCCATCCGCCATGATTAGCTCAAGCTCGGTTCCTAGCAATCTTCCTTTTATGTCATAAGGCATATCCATGAATGCTTCGTATGTCATTAAACTGACGCGGGAGCTAAAATTACATAGTGTTTTAGGAAAGCTTCTATGCCCGATTTCGCACAGTATGTAAGGATCAACTTCCGTTCCTTCTGTAAGGCCAACTGCATATACTCCGCATAATCCTTCATACGGCGACGGGACAAAACAACCATCAAATAGCTTCTTTGCTTGTTGAACCTCGATCCGGTCAATTTCCATATCATCCTTATACAATTTCCCCAATACTTCACCAATGATAACATTGTCTAGGATTTTCGAAGTTCTAGTGTATTTAGGGAAGTTATACTGAACTCCTGTAGTAGAGGCATACCTTGGGTCATATGTTCTCCTCATATTTTGCAGATTTGAGCTGAAATCTATAGGAATCCAATCCAACGGTTCAAACTCATCCAACGGTTTAGCATTGCTCAAGGTTGGATCCCCCATTGGTCTTGAAAATTTATCCACGAAACTGTTTTCATGCTCTTCTAATATTGCATCTTCAGTTTTGGAAATCCCCTTAACAACAAGCTTCGTGCTAGTCGGCACAAGGATTGTGCCGATCGGCACAGCAGCTGTGCCGACCGACACCTCCTCATATTTTGGTCTTTTCAGATCATCTTGCACTGGTTCTTCTATTCTTACTGTTAATTCAATTTCGGATACTGTACAGCTTTCCGCTTCAGCTTTGAGTCCCAAAAAACCTTTGACTAGCGTCGACCTTTCAAGAGGAATTGGATTTTCTTGGAATTCTTCCCAATGTCTATGCATAGCTTCAGTCTTTGATATCTTACTCAAAAGATCCAGACCTGCAGTAGCAGTTAAGTCGAGGAAACTCCCTCCAGCCGAACTATCCAGATGCATCCTGGAGGTTCCTTCAAGAGACATGTAGAATGTCTGAGCAGTCAAGTTATCATCCACGCCCAAATCGAGCCCTTGCTTCAATAAAGATTGGAAGCGCAACCATGCTTGCGTGAGGGTTTCTTCTTTCATTTGCTCAAAGTTAACCACTTCTCTTCTCAATTTCTGCACCTTCGGAAGCGGGAAGAAATGCAAACAGAAATTTCTTACAAGCTTATCCCAGTTTCCTTTAGCTTCACGGGCTGCAGATTTATACCAATCCTTGGCTCTTCCATCTAGAGAAAATGGAAATAGCAACCATCTGTACCAATTCTGAGGCACTCCTTCATGCTTAAAGGTCTGACAGAGAACTTCCAGATCTTGCAGATGTGTGTACGGGTTCTCGTCCTTCGTCCCAGAGAATTTGCTGTTCTCGACCATACTGATGATGGTCGGGTTGAGAACGTATGACGAAGCAGTGACTTTCTCATCAGAAGTTTGTGGAATCAGCAATCCTGGAGACGGCAGTGAATGCTCCCTAACCGTATGAGTCGGTTCAGGAATACCCATCCTGAAAACACAGAAAGAAAACATAAAAACAAACTAAAAAAAGAGGATTAGAGGTTAGTAGGATAAATAAATAATAAAAGAACTGGCTTGCTCCCCGGCAACGGCGCCAGAATGTGCTTGTTGGTCGTTTGTACGCACCTACTTATATACCGCAAGTGGACGGTGTACAGTTGTAGCACTTTTCCCTTAGAGTATTTCAAGGTTTAATATCGAACCACATAGAACAAGCGGGACTTAAACTATTATTTAAACTACTAAATTAATATAGCAAAAGTATGTTGGAAAAGGATGATTAACAACTAGAGATGAAAGAGCCTGCGGTTGTTGTTGGCGCGGGATACGCGCACCTTTTATGACCGCAAGCGCACGGGTCAGTTGTAGTAGCTTTTCCCTTAGAAGAGTATTCCAAGGTTTATCGAATCCAAGGACCGGCAAGCAAACCATAAGCAATCTACTATTAAACACATCAAACTAATCCTAAGCATTAAGCACAATTGAATATGGCATTGAGCAAGAGAGAATTGAAGAGATTTGTTGTTGTGCCGATCGGCACAACGGCCGTGCCGATCGGCAGGGAGAGCGAAACAACAAAATAAGAGAGAATTGCAAAGCCAATAATCTAAGTAAACGAGTCTTAGCTAGATATGAATGAAGCACACACCAGTAGCACAAGTTGTAGTTCATAGCAAGAATTAATCTATTATGATTCAATGAAGCACAACAATCTATCATCTCCTCTAGTCCCGCACCCATGCACCTAAGCTGTTTGCTGCGACCCTGTCACGGCGGCGGCTAATAAGGCAAAGGAAAAGGCACTACGGTGAGCATCTATTAGCATTGCGTCACTATTAGATTTCATATGCGATCCTTGTCGACGGCAGCTAATCTACTAATAGAATTAGTTTTCACATGCGATCCTAGGACGGCAACTAATCTACTAATAGCTAAACAACACCGACAAGATAAACAACGCACCTTTCTGTTGCATCCAAGGATGGTGCCGATCGGCACAAGGGATGTGCCGATCGGCACAACATGAATATAGCATATTGCAACAAGAAGAAAGATATAGAGGAGAACAAGATCGAAAGCAAGCATGAACACAAGATAGATCAATCGATATAGCGCATAGAAAATCATCACAATCACTTACCGCGACGACGACGACATCCGGCTCTTGAACCTTGGTCTAATTGAATTCATAGACTAACTAGACCCTAATTAGAGCTTCACCACGTGGGTTGACTCCTCTTAGAACCCTAGCCATCTCCTCCAACTAGCCAACTAGAAGAAATCTAGACAACTAGGCTACATGGTGAAACTGGCAGCGTAACGCCGCAAGTTTTAGCTCTCAGCTCGAAATACTTTGATTATATGACAATGCGTACTAAGGGGGACGTCCCTTAGGACATATATGTAGTGGGGAGGTGCCTGGAGGCGTCCTCCACCCAATCTAGGTCGGTGCCGGTCGGCACAAGGGTTGTGCCGGTCGGCACGAAACGTGTACAACTCGGACTCAATTTTCCTTTTTCGCAGCTCCGCCTTCTAAAAATCATATCTCCACCGTCCGGACTCCAAATGAAGCAAACTTGGACTCTATCTTGTAGCCCTCGAAAAGATCTACAACTTTGGTATCATTTTAATCTCCAAATTCTGTCGTATTCATGCCTAAAATTGCATCGCAAGATATTCTATCCTTATTCAGACTTCTCTGCGCAGTACTCATTGCGGGCTCATATCTCCTAGCTCCGGAGTCCAAATAATGTCATCCATATGTGTTCCGGAAAGCACTCGACGAGATCTTCAACTTTGTGTTCAATAGATTTGCATTTTAGATCGTCTTGAACTCCAAATCCTCGTCACAAGATGTTGCTGTCCTGGACTCCGCGAAAATCTCCAGATTTCGGGAATATTTTGGGTGAGCCTTCTAGAAGACTTGGAAACCAAGCAAATGTGTTTGGGCCTTGCGTGTTGGGCTTCATGGACGTCCAATGAGTGCTTGAGGTGCCGCGGGCTAAAGTTTCGACCCATGTTTCATGGATAATTCGTCCCGTTTGCATTATATGTTGTATTTCACCTAAAATGACTCAAAGACACAAAAAGACACTAAAGAAGCAAAACGTCATGATTAGTGATAATAATCAATACATGGTGAATCATTATAGATATATTAAGAGAATTTGGCACTAAAAGGTGGTCATAATAAGTGCCAACAGTTGTAACAAGGTTATAAAAGGGATTCTCGCCTATGGTTTGGGATACTGGCATGCAACTCGAATTAATGTTCAGTTGATAGGTTTAGTATTCTACAAGACATGGTGGTTTTGTTCGCCCCGATCCTGTCACGACAAGAGTTAATAGCTCCCTACTGGTTTCTTGCACTATGTGATAATCGATAGCATAACCGTTGCAATTAACTACACTAATGAGTTTACATATTGATCAGATACAGAATAAATGCATCACATAGACCGAACGCATCAAAAGAGTATCGTAAGTGTGAGAGTTACATAACCAGATTTCCCTCGCCACGGAGAGAATATGAGATCTACTCACGCATCATACTGCAACACATGAACATGGTTACAATAGAACACGGGATTTTGGCGTGGACCCACAGGTGCCGATCGGCACGGCGGTGTGCCGGTCGGCACAATCTTCCTTTTTAGTGGTGATGATCGGTGATCGCCGTCTTCGCCGCCACAACCTTTAACCTAGGTCAAAACTTCTATCTGTTCGCTCTCTCCTTGTTTCGCGACCAAGATCTTCTCTTTATACTTCCTTCCAATTGTGGGCTGGATTTCACCGACTCCGACTCTGATATTTTCTTCTGGGCTTCATCTTCTCCGAGTGGGCTTTATGTTTGGGCTTAACCCTAGAGGTGCCGGTCGGCACAGAGACTGTGCCGATCGGCACGGCCTCCAACTTCTTCGTTCTTCAGGCCTCCGGTAGCTCTTTATCAGTAGTCTCTCCATTTTCACCTGTTTCCTGCAAATCTTTCCGAATACACAGAAACTACGCATATATATAATAATAGGGGTTAATTGTTAGCAATAATGAAATAATAAGGTATTAAAAACACCATATTTGTCATATAAAATAGGTACATAGAAAGCACCAACAGCCACGCACAAAGGAGAATCCCGGCTATCATTTGGTGACCCAGATCCAGGACGAAGCCGCTATTGCCTGCTGCAAAAAACGGCTACATCGCAGCAATGCGAGCTTCCAATGACGATTGAAGCCGGAGTCCAGGAGAACGCAAAGGCCTGGATCCAAGCGCCATGAAGCCGTCCTCGCAGGTCCAGCAACATGAGATGAGCGAGATGAAGGAAAACGACCCTGCCGCCACCATCCTTGCCAGTGCTCAGGTTGTGTCTTCAGCCGGCTCCGGCGGCGGCGCGGAACGCCGCCCGTGTCGCCTGGGCGGCGACGCGGGGGCTAGGGTAACGCGTGACTAGAGGGGGCCATAATAGGTGTCATCTCGCAGCAAAACGAATAGCCATATGCAGTTTAATAGACGGCTCATTGCCGTCTAAACCATTGTAGGTGAGTTTTGATTTGTTTGTAAGTTTGCATATGATTTTTTTAACAACTTCTTTCGGACGATGCATTGTATAAGTTGTTTTTTAAACTTTCTATAAATGACTTGGCTGGGCCTTACCGTTATATATACTTCCTCCGTTTTTAAATTGTTCACATCATTGACTTTTGAGTTACATACCATTCTATCTTATGCTTTAATTTTTTTTAACAATTCATAACAAAATATATGATAATTTTAAAAATATTTTAAATAAGACGAATGATAAATGTAACTAAAAACCCACGGCGTGAACAATTTAAACAGAGGGAGTATGCCATTGAACGTGGTGACAGACTAAGGAAAAGAGAACCGTAAGATGAGCTGGACGGTGGGATGGAGCTAACTGCACCCTCGTGCCTTTGCCCCGTTAAGGCAGAGGAGCTGGTTCAGGAGCACACGAGGCTCTTTTAAAGCCAGACTTTTTATTATTTTATAATAAAAAAGAAAATAGCTCGCACAAGAGCATCAGACCGTCGGTACTTCCCTTTCCCTCTCCGCTGGATCCTCCGCCGCCGCCGCCGCACCACCGTCGCCCCCCTCCCTCCCTCGAGCTAGTGGAACAAAGCCCCATTCCATCGCGCGACTGATTTCTTCTTTCTCTGGTAGAGACTCTTCCTAGCTTCCTTGTAAAGATCGATTCCTTTGTTCTAAGATTTAGTTTTTGCTCTAATGTGAATCTCTCCCTCCGACTCTGCCCCAATTTATTTTGTTCTAGATTTGTGTGCTGTGTGGTGCCCACCGGATCCAAATCTATCTTGTTCTTCTCCGGCTCTCAAGTTCGACAGTAGTTCACCCGTGACTTAGTGGCTAACTAAGACGCGGCTGCAGCTTGTGTTTTTGCTCTAAAAAAAAAGCTGGTATTTTCCCCAAAATTTCCAGGTTTGACTGTACGATGATCCGTGAACCGTCCTTGTTTCCAGACCGCTCTTTGGCCAGCAGATCATTCTTGCAATCAGTAGGATGCGTAGGGCCTTTTCTTGTATGCTTGGCAAAGGTTGTGCCTTTGGGCACATGGCTTGAGATGTAGATGTAGATTGAATTTCCAACTAGTTATGGAACTCTTTAAATCTAGGAATTTGGAGACTTGGGTGAGTATTCTACTCTTTTGCCTGGCTTTGAGTTGTTTGTCCTATAGCTCTGATTGGTTATCTACTTGTTTGTTTGCTGTCTGGGAAGATTGTAGTGTGATCTTTAGGTGCACTAAGTTTTATCTTCAACATTGCTATTTACTTTTCCAATTTGAAGGTAACAATTTGCAGTAGTTTAATGAACTGAATAGAGACTGTAGAAAATTTATCCCGGTGTTTATCATTTTTAGTGGTATGGTATTTCATTTACGATAATATGAGAGGTGCTCTAAAAGGCTGTGCCAAATTTAGTCTGTACCATATGAAATGTTAGGCATATCAGTTTAGCCTATTTTAGATATATGAAAAAAATGAATTGTTAGTTACTTATGCCCTGTAAAGTTAAGCGGATCCTTTTGTGTTGCATGTTCTTTCCTTCTTAGTTGGTGGCCAGATGTTCCATACTGCTCAAATTGATCGGTATTCTTCTCTGTTGTAGATTCCCCTGAATGGATTTTTTCACCGAGTATGGTGAGGGAAACCGGTACAAGATAGAAGAAGTCATAGGAAAAGGGAGTTATGGTGTTGTCTGTTCTGCTCTCGATACTCACACGGGTGATAAGGTTGCTATCAAGAAGATAAATGACATCTTTGAACATGTGTCTGATGCAACTCGTATACTTCGTGAGATCAAGTTGCTTCGACTCCTACGACATCCGGATATTGTGGAAATAAAACATATTTTACTTCCCCCATCAAGGAGGGAGTTTAAGGATATATATGTTGTGTTTGAACTCATGGAGTCTGATTTGCACCAAGTTATAAAGGCTAATGATGACTTGACTCCAGAACACTATCAATTTTTCCTGTATCAGTTGCTTCGAGGATTGAAATACATACATACAGGTAAGTGTTTTCTCAATAAAAAAAATACTTTGCATATTTAAACACTTGCATCAACAAATGCACTTTCCACAAATCTATGTGTATTTCATCTGTCATCAAATAATTGCTGGTTTTCCAGATTAAAACTAATATTGTTTATTGAAAATATCTTTGTCCCTACGTAACTGTTATGCTAAATCTTCAGTATACCTAATGGACCACTTTTCTTGACTAAATGGAACTGAAAGTTGTAGAATATACTGAATTAACTGGAACATTAACTAATGGGGTCAGAAAAATAAGCATTACAATTCTTTTGCTTTCACCCCTTGGACCGACCGACCTCTTTTCGCCTGTGCCAGCAATAGCTACAACAAATACTGCGAACCCAGTCAAGCTAAAGGAGCGCTCAAGACAGAACTTTTGAGGTGTGTTGTTCCTACTCATGGAACTGGCCACCACTGCTGACCATCCTCCAGAATTGATGTTCCTTCTCGTCGCCTCTTTTCAGTTTTCGCTGTCTAATGATGCCTCCTAGGTGCGAGGACCACACCCTCCATGTTTTTGATGTAGTCAAATATTTTTATGTGTGATAATGACATACGTGTTGTATGATGCCACCTTAGGATAGTTGTTGTCCAAAAAAATAGTTTTTGTTCAAAATAAGCATTGTTACTGAAATTCTAGGAGGAACTATGCCTGACATACCCATGTCGTGTAGTAATGCAAAAGAATATTTTACAATACCTTTAATAGGCTGGACTACTTTAACATTCCCATGTTTTCTTTATAATGCACTGCTTAATCAGTTATTTTAAGTGCTCAAGGGTATATAGTATGAGTATTGGAGCATCTGGAGTAGTCAAGTATGTTTGCATCTCAATCCTTATTTGTTGAAGTGCATGTCTCGTAGAACTTCTAAGTAGAGACTTTAGAAAGTTGTTTGCATTGCCAATGATTGCTGCGTATAATCATGTGACCGGTAGATCTCCATAGACAATAGATAACGATCGAAACTGGCCTATCATGTTAATTAGGTTCTAAGATATCAGGTGAAAATATCAAGGAAAAAGTTCTCTCAATTCCTTTCCCCCTTTTCCTTGTGTGTCTGTGCCTCCCCCCTGCTTGTCTACTCACACTGTGGACTGTGCACTATTTCTGTCTATCATGAATTCATGATTGCGCTGAAGTCTTGAAGAAATGAGGACCCATTCCTAAAGCCCATATTATGTTGCTTCTAGAATATACATTTAGTTTCCGTTAGGGGATCAAAGTAGATTTAATGGATATGTTTGGCACCATTTATATTTTATGATGGGTGTATTTTTCCTCTGAGTCACATATAATTGTGGAGGTTCAGTTGTTTTTTCCATTCTACAATGCACAAGCTGTTACCATGAAATCAACCCAATTCACTTGGCTGGTCAATCAAAAGGCTTAAAACAAATGACTTTAATAAAGTTGTGCAAAATTGGTCGCATGTAGTCGCTTCCATTTCTTTAGTATATATTATGAAATGCAATCTTGTTGCCTCAAACGTTACTATTGCAGAATTTGCATTTTCACTAGTACATACAAATAACAATACGGTTGCTTTATAGAAGACTGACAAATGAAATATAGTGATCTGAAACGGTTCTGTATAGTGCAAAATAGGCAGTATAAGCAGAAAAGCTTTTGTCAATGATTCTGTTTTGTATTTCCCTAAGCATTGTGTGATTAACAAACCCTTGGCATTTACTCATTTGTTTGTTTATTGCAGCAAATGTATTTCATAGGGATCTAAAGCCCAAAAATATTTTAGCAAATGCTGATTGCAAGCTCAAAATATGTGACTTTGGACTTGCAAGGGTAGCTTTCAATGATACTCCGACTGCCATCTTCTGGACGGTACGATACTACCCCAATCCCAAAAGAAGTATAGAATCTTGTACATATTTTTCCATCAATTTTTTTTTTAACCTTTTCTACCTTCAGGATTATGTTGCAACAAGGTGGTACCGTGCACCTGAGCTGTGTGGATCTTTCTTCTCCAAGGTTGGTTACATTCTTAATTTTTGTCTGATATAATTGTATGATGACATTTTCCTTAGCTAAAGTAATCTGATTAATTCCCTCTTCTACTTTTCGATGTGCTTGTAATGTTTCTGAACTTATATGTCCGAAATGTTGCAGTATACGCCGGCAATAGATATATGGAGCATTGGATGTATATTTGCAGAGCTTTTAACTGGGAAACCACTGTTTCCCGGAAAAAATGTTGTACACCAACTTGATATAATTACGGATCTTCTGGGAACACCATCTCCTGAGGCAATATCTAGGGTGGGTATTATTTACACGAGAGTATTGTATGTAACTTCCAGCTACGTTCTAATGGTTGTAGCTACATGTGCTCAAATGAAACAGATTCGAAATGAGAAGGCCAAGCGCTACCTGAGCAGCATGCGGCGGAAAAAGCCTGTACCGTTTTCTCAGAAGTTTCCAAATGCAGATCCACTTGCATTGCGTTTGTTGGGGAGGATGCTGGCTTTTGATCCAAAAGATAGGCCAAGTGCTGAGGAGGTACTCTGTCAAGAAATTCCTTGTTGGTTCAATGAATTTTTTTGAGCTTTACAACCTCCAATATAATAACTAATCTACCTTAATGTTTAGGCTCTTGCTGACCCATACTTCAAGAACATAGCTAATGTCGATAGAGAACCATCTGCACAGCCTGTGACAAAGCTGGAATTTGAGTTTGAGAGGCGAAGGATTACAAAAGAAGACATAAGGGAGCTCATCTACAGAGAAATTCTGGAATATCACCCAAATATGTTGAGGGAATTCCTTGAGGGGACCGAGTCAACTGGTTTCATGTACCCAAGGTGTGTTACTAGATTGAACATGTCATGATTTTTTAAATCTTAATATTGATTTATGAATAAATATCTAAGGACCAGTTTTGCGGAGATGGGGAATAATAAATAATGTGAGCGGTCACAAATGATTGATTCTCTACTCCCCAGTATTAAATTCATTAGCACATTGGTTTGCAGTGCAGTGGACCATTTTAAGAAGCAGTTTGCTTATCTTGAAGAACATTATGCAAAGGGATCAACAGCAGCTCCACCGGAGAGGCAACATAATTCCCTACCAAGGTAATAAATATTTGTACTCTTTTCTCTGCGGTTTAAATCAACTTGTAACCTATAAACCAAGGTAATAAACGTACCTTGAGTGCATCCTTTTTTATACGTGGCACTTATGCATAAACAGGCCTTGTGTTTTATATTCGGATAACCGAATACAAAGCACAGCTAATGTCACGGAGAATCTTTCCAAGTGTGTAATCAGAGATGATGGACGGAACATGCAACAAGGTTGTACTTCTGCTGGTGCAAATAAAGTTCCTCAAGGTAAATTGTCGGCACATCATAATTGCTAACTAATAAAGATTGTACCTTCTTTTTCTATACTGCTACATTGTCTTTAAATACTCCAGTAGAATCGGTGCAAAACAGAGAGTGTAATGATTAATGAATTCTTACTTGGGTTGGGTCAAGTACTGCGTTTTTTTAGTCGTCGATGTTTTTGTCTCTTCATGATCAAACTTTACCTGGGATTAGTCATTAGGGTTAGTTAATGTTTACTCTCTTAGTACTTGCAAAAGAAAGTTCAAGGATCAGATGTTCTTGACTGTGTATAAGATCAAGCAAAGCATTAAGATCTTGTTGGACAATTGGTTAAGTAAATTCATTTGTTTCTCTTAATTAGGGGTCTTCTTTCGTTCTGCGACCATTGTAACATGTACTATAATTTTGAGTAAATTTCGTAAAACCTCTTGTTTTGTGGTCCTTGTCTCACAAAAGACAAAACCCCATGTATTTTGGTTTGTGGCACTTAACCCCAGGTTTTATGGTTCTAATAACTCATAAAACCCCACTCCTTGTCAAAATTCATATTAATGACATTCATATATGACTTTGATGCGAGTATTTCAGTTGATTTGATCGATAAAACCAACAAAATCAGATCATGACTATGTAATACTCCAACATTGAAGTAATGTCCGTCTATCATATTAAAGTAACTTTCAAAAGAAGTGGAGTTTTATGAGACATAAGAACCAGAAAACATGAGGTTAAGTGACACAAGCCTAAATACCTGAGGTTTTGTGAAACAAGGACCACAAAACCTGGGGTTTTGCGAAATTTACTCATTAATTTTTGGTAATAGAAAAAATATCAGTAGGGGATTCCTAGATGCATGGGTAGATTTACTCCCTTAGTTAATTTTTGGACAATTGGTTAGTAATTAGTAGTTTCACTTAGTTCACTCTTTCTTGCTGATTGAAATTTTTGAACCTTGCACCCACCATGCTCAACTCAAACACCAATTATTGTGTTGGGATCGAGCCACTGTAGAAGCACATATATATCCTCCCTTACATGTCATCCTTAGCTCGATGGCATGATATACTTTACGGGTTGAAATGGTATGTGTGCTAGATGCATGGGTAGATTTTCTTTGTTAACTGCCAGTGCACTTTGCTTTCTGCTTTTCTTTGTCAACGATGTAACTGCTGGTCTTGTGGACAAATGATGCTTGACAGTAGTTTCTTTGTTGGTAACGTTGCAATGTATTGATTCTTGGTATTGAATTATTCTTGCTCGTCTGTTTTAGCTGTTACTTCATCTGGCAGGTGGTGCGATGAGGCCTGGTAAAGTTGTTGATTCGGCAATGCGTTTTGGTAACTATGCTGCCGAGCAATATGAACAGCGAAGAACAGCTAGAAACTCAACAATCATTCCCAATGGTGTTTCACCTAGAAGTTCATACCCCAGAAGAGTACCTACCTGCAAGAGTGAAACAAGTGAGGCTGAAAGGATTGAAGCAAACCCAGCTGGGCAACCAAAGGCATACATAACGAGTAAACTACCTACTACAGTTGATGGCCGGAGCGGTCACTGGTAGGTAACCGGATAGCTATCGGCTGTTCACCTGACAACCCTTCTTGAATGCTGCAGTTCTCTGGCAATGTCTTGCTGCGCCGTTACTCTGGATTAAATGTTCTTATTACAAAATCCTGACACGTTCAAAGATGACATTCTGTACAGATAGTCAGGGATTTCTATGTCCTGAATCACGCCACAACTGTATTTTTATGTGGCACGACCGTACAAGCAGACAATACCTCGTTTCTTTTATTCTTTTTGGCTTGTCTAGTAGACCTAAAACATGCTAGCTTAGAGATGATTTAACTTGGAAGGTGTATAGTGCCATAGTACAAACTGTGGTACAGGCCTAAATATGCTGCTAGTTGCATTATTGGTTATGCTGATAAATTCATTCTCAAAGCTGGTGCCATCAAACTCCGACTTTTATTGTAATGTGTAACTTGAGTAAGAGTTTGAATTGCCTACCACTATTTCTTGCAGTCTTTCAACTCATTGTAAGAGTTAATTTTTTAGATTTACACTGACATGTAAGATGATGTTGCACGTAATGCTTCAGCTCAGCCTGTAGTTCAATGTCCAAAGTATATCTGGACAAGTGGTCTCTGTAATTTCATTTTCAATTAATTGTGCAACGTTTACATCTAACAATATGTCAATGTTGCACGTAATGCTTCAGCTCAGCCTGTAGTTCCATGTCCAAAGTATATCTGGACAAGTGGTCTCTGTAATTTCATTTTTAATTAATTGTGCAACGTTTACATCTAACAATAGGTCAATTCTGACATTAGTTGAACCTGGAGTTCTGGACTACAAAGTTCCACTAGGTCAATTTGAATTGCTGCATAGGTCAATGTTACTTCAAAGTCGCAGCATTTTGTAATTTTCAATGTAAGTTATAGTTGTATCCGATGGCTAACGCTGGGTATTAATAAGATGTAACTTGATGAGAAAGGTAAATACCTCTCAATTGGGTGGAGACTTCACATACATGATCCAACTTCTAATCAAGAAAACTAAACCATGCAACGTCTTATCTGGTTATCAATCTTACACAACACGATGTTCTTATCTAGAAGGAAAAACTTCTTTCAAAGGCAGGCAAAGAAATTCTTATTAGGGCTGTGGCGCAAGCTATTCCTGTGTCGTGTTTTGATTTAATTAAGACTTCGGTGATGAGTTGGGCTCGATGAAAGCATGGTGCTGATGGAGCCAACAAGACAGACAAACTTCATGAAGCTGATCGCATGTATACCTTTTCACATGTATTTAGTTTATAATCATTACATAGCCGATCGCATCGCCTTTCCTTATCTAGCCAAACAACAATACAACAGCGGTATCGACTTTTTTACTTTCCACACATACAGGTTGTTAACGCTGTGCGTCAATGGCGCTGTGCGTCAGTGTGCTAGCGCCACGAGGTTGTGTTTTTTACAGCTGTTATTTTCAAGTGGTGGTTAAGGGCTTGTCTGTTTCAGCTTTTCTAGCTGAAAAGCTGGGTAGCTAAAAAGCTAAAACAAACAACAAATTTCTGATTTAGCTTTTGAAGTGCTTAAAAGCTGACTTCCAATGAAATGAACTAAAAACTAAAAGGTGGTTGAGAGAAACTTTTCTAACTTTTGGCATGCTGAGAAGCTTAATATATATTACAAAAGGCAACATTAAAACTCTAATAACTAGCTTTTCTAAAAGCTCAACAGCTCCAGCCCAAACAAACATGTCCTAACTATGCGTGCTCAACACCGCCTCTAAGTGTATAGTACCCACGTGCTTACGAAGAAAAGTTTATTGTCCGATATCGCTTTTTATGACATTCTCGATAAGTATCACTTGGTTACCAGAGCTATTGCAACATTTAAAATAACTAATGCAATGTGGGAAATAAGTTTACCGAGTAGAGCTCGTAAGGAGCAAATCTGAGTAGACAAATCATGGTTCAAAACCACAATTTTTTTTGGCATTGGCGTGTCTTAGGCTGTCTTGTTTATTTTCCACACAGACACATTATTACAAGTAAACAAACATGCCCTCATAATGTTTATGCATGTTCCTGGAACTAAGTAATTGGTGTGCTTAAGAACTAGCTTGCTATGGTCTTAGTAGGGACCCCGGAACAGCCTGATGTTTGGCTGGATCCCCACCGCGATTTTGTAATGAACTTAGTGGCCCGCGATTTTGCTGGATCATCTGTCAATGAATAGAGCTGAAGCTAGCTTCAGAATAAAAAACATGCCCTCATAACGCACAATTTGGCTGCTAAATCTATGTGTACAGTGTACTCCCCGTTCCACTGGAGCATGGGGCAGTTTTCTTTTCCCCTGATGCGTAACGCTTTTGGTCCCCCACCGTATTGGATCCTCTGACTTAGAGTCAGGGTCACTGACATGTGGGCTCGGGCGATGTTGGACCCACAAGCAGTGTGTGAGAGGAACCGGTTATCTCCTCCGCTTGAAAAAATTGCTGATTGGTTGCTAAAAATAGAGAGGGGAGAAGGAATCGGGCAAGCAAGGCCCTGTCCATGCAGCGAACTGTTCGTCAGTTACCAGAGGGGAAAAGAGAGAAGAATGCGAGGCTGATCCCAGTTTCATTGTCTCCGTCGCGCAACTTCACTAATCCCGTCTGCAACAACCGATCTGCCGGATCTAGTTGAGTGGAGATCAAAGCGCCGGCGACGTTGAAGCCAGATCGATCGGCGTCGTCATCATGGCGCGTTCGAGCGCGGACGACATGGAGCTGAAGCGCGGGTGCGAGGCCGCCATCAACGGCAAGGAGAGGGACAAGGAGAAGGTGGTGATGTGCATGCGCGTCGCCAAGGGCCGCGGCGTCTGGGGCAAGGCCGGCAAGCTCGCTTCCCGCCACATGGCCAAGCCCCGCGTCCTCGCCATCTCCAGTCAGTGCGCCTCCTCCCTCCTCGATCGCTTTCGTGTCGTTTCCATCACGCATCAGATCGATCTGCAGACGTGGTAACCGCCGTCTCCTCCCCCATCTGTTGCAGCCAAGGCGAAAGGGCAGCGGACCAAGGCGTTCCTGCGGGTTCTCAAGTACTCCAACGGCGGCGTCCTGGAGGTGATGATCTGAATTTTCTGCATCTTTTGTGTTTGTTTCTCGATCTGAAGATGTCTGTCTCAAACTTTGATGAGTACGCGCATTGATATGGA
Source organism: Eragrostis nindensis (assembly GCA_012490785.1). NCBI lineage: Eukaryota > Viridiplantae > Streptophyta > Magnoliopsida > Poales > Poaceae > Eragrostis > Eragrostis nindensis. Next base: position 86,686 of record JAAXCT010001981.1, read on the forward strand.
GTGGTTTTATTATTTGCACCTTCTGGATGAGCGCGTCAGGCGGCGAAAGTGTACAAGATCAAGCATCTCTCCAAGGTGGAGGTCGTCCAGAACGATCCCAGTGGCTGCACCTTCCTCTTGGTACTTGCTCACACTTCGTTTATACAGACGCATAATGAACTTGTAAAATATTGACATTCAGTACATTTCCAAATGCTACATACTTTTTGTTGAGCCGATAAAGTAATGTCTGAACTTTATTTGGGTTAAAAAATACATCAACGCCACTATAACATCTTTGTTTTCTACTAACATCGTTATACAAGTGATCACTATCCCTTTTTTTTTTTTTGCGAGGGATCACTATCCGTTTTGATAAAGTGTTTTTAATAACCCGAGGCAGTCGATCAGAACATATATTTATTCGTTTCCTATCCAATAAACGCACATGTTTGCGCAGGGATTCGACAATATGAGAAGCCAGAGCATCGCGCCTCCTCAATGGACAATGCGCAACAAAGACGACAGGTGACGCGTCCGGCCGGCATCAGCCCTCTGTTTCTCCCCTGCACTTCTGATATGTACCTATCTGTTCAGGCAGGCTCACGTATCCAAATGCATGCGTGAATATGTTTATAAATGTGCTGCAGGAACCGTCTGCTGATGTGCATCCTCAACATGTGCAAGGAGCACTTAGGTACCATCCCCAAAGTCGTCGGCATGGACGTTGTCGAAATGGCCATGTGGGCAAAGGTACACGCAACACAATTTTGTCTGCTTAGCTTCTAAGAGATTATTATTCTTTGAGAAAATAGCAACCATGGCTTCAATTTAGATGTTTTCTGGAATTAATAGAGGCCATTTGCATATGTATAATAATAAACTCTTAGTCTTTGTCAGTGAGTGATTATGAGTAGCCAACCTCAGGAAATGCCTCCTGCATTGCCTTGCCTCGTTGAAACCTGTTTGCCTCGTTAGGTGCTCGACTTGTGCGATGCATACCGTGAGGTAGAGACATGGAGGACAGGAAGAGGCAACGGAAATCGAGGGAAGAGGAAGAACTGGACGAGAACGAGCTGCTCCTGGCACAAAATTCGGTTCGGGTTGTCGTCATCAAGGCTCAGGGGCAACCTTGTCCATTCATGTGTGATTTAAGAGAAAATAAAGAAAAAATAATGCTAAAGATTGGAGAATAGATGAGCAACTTGTGACGTTTTTTAGATGCTTTTTTTACTAAGAACGTGTTTCTTGAATGTTCATATTTAAGAGTGCTAATCACCTAGTATCAATCTAACGAAAAAAATAGCCAACTACATCAGCGGCATTCCGGGCCAGGCGACATGGGCACAGCCGCGCAGATTGTATCGTGGGCGTCAGAGCGCGGTCCCAGGAAATGCTGCTTGTCGCGCACATTGCCCGCCGCCCGCCGCCCGCCGCCAACACCAGGCGTCGCGCGCCATGCCATGGACGCGCGGAGCCCGCGACCACTGGAGCCATCGCGCCTGAAGCCGTCGAGTGTACGCTTGGAGTCGTCGAATGCACGCCCAGATCTCACCCGGCGGCCATTGATGTGAGCTGGGTCGGCCATGCCGCCAACTAGCTCACAAGCCAGCCACGGTGATTGGTGCCTGCAATGTGTTCGACGAAATGCCTGATACAGCGATGGCCTGTGTTGGATTGGCCAAAGCCCATTGGACCCGTCAGAGTGGTATTTTAAAACAAATGTGTCCAGTAGTTTGGGCAGGTTTACAGTTTTTCATACTGCAAATTTCACAGGTGCGCTCTTTTTGTAGTATTGAATGTTTAGCAACAGAAGTTTAACTTCTGTCATTTTGATAAATTTTCGAACTTTTATTGCATAGGGATAAATGTAGCAGTAGCTTATACAACAATATGCTGAAGTCCCATAGGTTTATGAGGGTTTACAAGCTTTTTCTTTGAATGGTTGTAATTACTAGTATTGACCTAGGCGTTATGAACTCCATACACTGTGATGCTGAAAACATTGAATTGTGTTTCAGGAAAACACCCCTGTAAAGGTTACGAAAGATAGCAGCAAAGATGGACCCATTGAATCTTTAGTGTTGGATGCTGAGTCGCAAGTTACCATTGAAAAGGATCTGGTTTTGCAAGCAGAAGAAGAAGATATTGAGGCTCTACTTGGCAAGTAAGTTACCGTGTCAGTACTAACATACTCTAGTTATTGCCTTGGCACAGCACCTTCTGTGTTTGGGGGTTTTGATCATTCCTTTTACCTGCAGCGTGCTAGTTTTTGGCTTACACTTGCCCTAATCTGAACTGATTGTTATTCGACAATTTAGAATTTCGTAATTGCCAGTGTACCAATTCTTATTTCTTCCACCATGAATACAAACCGAGCCTTCTTGAGCATAGGGCACGGGTAGCCCATTTTTTCAAAATATAACTAATGCAGCTAATGCTGTTTGTTTTAGTTATGTGATGGCAATTGGTGAAGCAGAAGCATTTTCAGAAAGGATGAAGCGTGAACTCGTAGCTCTTGAATCTGCAAATGTTTATGCCCTTATGGAAACTGAATCTGTGGTCGAAGAGGTATGCCATTTTGAACTCCATACGTGCAGTTTCACATCTGGTTGAGATTATGGCAACACCAAGACAGCATTTTTGATACGATGATTGAGGTTTCGGTTGGTCGGGTGTCTCCGCCACATCAATTTGCACCTTCTTTTTGAAATTGCGGGAAATAATACAGCCAACATTTTGTAGTTGATCTCTCTACTGTTACCTTTTCCATTAGAATAAAACACATATGTTACTACTATGTAACACTAGATACTGTTAATAGATGAAGAGAATTACCATCCACTCGTGCAAAGCGAAAGCTAATAGGGTAATACGACCCGAATGTTTGAGAATGAAGTAGAATCAGGTAATGTGAATTATGTGATGTGGTAATCGTCGTGGTGCATTTACTCAGGTTGTATATTTGCTGCTTGAAAAATATTGTAAGTTCTTAATAGTTCTTGACGCCATGGGCCTATGACTCATTTTTATATTTGCGTATGTATAAATGTGCACAGTACGGGACGTATGGAAGCGTATTATCTTCAGATAAAACTTTGCTCATTCATTACACGGTCAGTAAAAATAATAAAAAACTCAACTAGGGGGGTAGACATGCACCCTAGCATTTTAATAAGAAGATGGTGAGAATCGAACCCTGGTTGGTTGGGTGACATCTAACCTTACTAGCCAATTCATGTCAGGGAGATTCTCCATTACACGGTCAGTTATTAAGTCAAACTGATTCAACGTTTTTACCAATCGCATATGGATGTTCTTTTCATGCCTTATCTTTGTCCTGGATAATAAATTATCTAATTGTCAGAGAAATCCAGTATTTTACACTTCAAATTTTGTGGCAGGTATTGCAGGGCTTAGAAATAGCTACTATATGTGTTGAAGATATGGATGAGTGGCTTGGGATTTTCAATATAAAGCTCAGACATATGAGGGAGGATATACAATCTGTATGTTTCCTTTGTCATTAGTAATATATATGTACAAGATAAAGTAGTGGCATTTAATACATAAAGGTGCAATGTATAACTCTGAGTTATTCCTTTGCGAATAAGCATGGGAAAACACCCAAGAAAATTATGCCGGTTTGTGGAAACATGTCCCCCATCGGATTCTGCCTTATCTCTTTTTGGACCCAACCGTGCTGCATTGAAGTATTGGTTCCTTGCAATTTAATTTATTCAATGTCATGAATCAGGCAAAGAAGGCAGAAATTTGGTTTCAAAATGCAATACACTACCGTATTTATGAAATATATCCAAAATAACCATGTTTGAAGGTCCCCAAAATAATTGCTTGCAATTTTATGCGCTGAACGATCCAACTAAAATTATTATATTCATTTATTATCTTAGGAGTAACTTTATTAGTTTAGCTTATGCCTTTGTTTGGTATTGCAGATAGAGTGGCGTAATAATAGGTTGGAGTTGCAATCCGATAGTAATGTGGCATTAATTGAGGAGCTTGACAAAATGCTTGTACTCCTGCAGATACCACCTGAGGTTGCATAGCCTATTAATACTTTCTCTTTCACATTTACGTTTAATAATAACTTATTTACTGGTGTAACTGTGATAATGTAGTATGAGGCTTCGTTAACCGGAGGATCATTTGATGAGGGAATATGGTTAAGAACATCGAAGCTTGTGAGTGGTTAACCAGTGCCATAAAGAACCTAGAAGCATCAAATCTGGATCCAATCTATGTTAAACTACGAGCGGTATCTCCTCTAACTCCCTAATAAGAGCAATTTTTTTTCTTGCTGAAGGTCGACTTGTTCTTATTCAGATAGTTAATCAGTACTCTGCTCTTGTAGCATCTGAAGAACTTGAGGAAAAATGGAAAAAAGATATAAGTTAAGAAAACACAATAAGAAATTTGGAACACAAAATTAAACTTGTCCGATATAAAAGGTTACAATTTTGATTTAAAAAATTAACTCTTTTTCAGATTTATATTTGCTATGATCAACTTTTCCTTAAGTTATTTAAAGTTGATTCATTGTGAAGCCATACATCTCTTTCCTTCGTTTTCCAAGGCAATGGCAATATGTTTCCAGTTTCCTGGGGTGCGCCATTCTTAGTACCTCCCTCAGGCAGTTGGGTTCAGTACTCGACTTTGAAAAAATTGCCCAGGAGAGAGTCCTCTCACAGTCACAAAACGTTTCCAATTGTGCTTCAAATAAAAACGTGTGATCCAACCCGTGGTGGTAGAGTTATGTAGAAGTAATGAATCGTTTATATAAATTTAAATTGTCAAAGAACATTTTTATTTATGGAATATGCACTTGATGTACTGAAATCTGTACAGGTTAGGGAAAAGCGTGCAGAATTTGTACTTCTAAAGTGTACTTTTGTTCGGAGGGCATCGGAATTTTTAAGGAATTACTTTCCTGGTCTAATTGATTCTATGCTGAATGACAAAAATAACTTCTCTCAGGTAAATCTGACTTCAATAGCTAAAATATTCAAGATAAGTACAAACCCAGGGCTTATGTTATTATTCCTTGACACTTGCAGCGAGGTCATTTGCAGAGACCTGACCATGCTGATATGAGGTACAAGTGCAGGACTTATGCCCGACTTCTACAACACATCAAGGTTCTTGCAAGTCATCTTGTTGTGAAACTATGAATTAATGGTTTATAGGTGCCACCATTCTAAAACTTACTTTATACTCTTTTTTTCTAGAGTTTGGACAAGAGTTGTTTGACACCTTTACGTAAAGCTTACTGCCATTCTTTGAACTTGCTGATTCGTCGGGAGGTTAGGGTCCTGTCAAGTCTCCGGGTTTCTTTTCGTTTCTTTAACACACTATTTATTTAAATAAAATATGAGCACAAGATGGATGCACAAAATTTCACTATATGCTGATAAGTTAATAAAGTGCACAAAAAGTTTTTTAGATCCACACATAACAGCTACACATTTGTTTCAGGCCCGTGAGTTTTCCAATGAACTTCGTACTAGTTCAAAAGCATCAAAGAGCAGCACACCATTATTTGAAGGTCCTCCTGGTGCAAATCAGCCAGCAACTATAACTGATAGTTCTGCAGATGCATACTCCAAGATGATCACTACTTTCATTCCACTTTTTGTTGATGAGGTAAATCTGTATCTATGCTCACTACTTTTGTTAAAAATACATTACTCATAACCTAATACATTAAAATCAATATCTACTACTAGAGCTCATTCTTTGCACATTTTATGTGCTTCGAAGTTTCTGCACTTGCTTCACCAGATACTTCAAACAGCAATTCTAATGCTGAGGCAACTAGTACTTCTGTCACATTAGAAGCTTCTGCAAGCATTGTCAAACCAAGTAATGTCAACCGTGACTTCCTTTGTTAAACATTTATCTTTGTCCTTTCAGAAACCTGTAAAAATTTTGTTCTTAGTACCTGTTTTCCAGGTATCAATCCAGCTGAGTTGGGAGTGCTAAACGAATGTCTTCAGGAATTGCTTGACGGAGTTCAGGTTATTGTTGCTAGCTTTCCTTGTATGTCACTAGGGTAAGAGGAATTAATGCCATTGTTGGGTGGAATGACCGGCTTCACTTGTCTTTTATGGTGCTTATTCAGGAGGACTTCTATGCATTAGTTGACTGGGCATACAAGCTAGATCCACTGAGTTGTATATCAATGCATGGAATAACAGATCGATATCTTTCTGGTCAAAAAGCAGAGGTCACAGGATATGTACATGTGCTGCTTGATGATTTGGAGACACGAATAACAATTTTGTTTAGCAGGGTGCGACTCCACTTATATGGTATCCATTCTTCTTCTTTTGGAGTTCTACCATTTCTTTACTAAATTCATATTCTTTGCCATGCAGTTTATAGATGATGCATGCTACCAGATTGAGAAATATGAGCGCAATGTACGGCAAATTGGAGTTGTGCCATATATTCCCAGGTCTGTTCATGTGTTAATTTTACAAAATACCATTGGGCTTTATGGGAAAACCTGCAGCATGATCGTTGCGGACTCATTATTTTCATTTATGCAGGTTCTCTCAACTTGCAGCACGTATGGAGCAGTATATCAATGGATCCCGAGATCTTGTTGACCAGGCATACACAAAAATTGTATGATCTTGCTATAAATCAGACAATTTATTTCTCATCAGACTTTAAAAATATTTTTGCCAACCTCGATTGCATTTGCATCCAATATTATCTATCAAGTATCAATCATGTTTCTGGTATATGAAATAAATGTGCCTGAAACAGGTGAGTATTATGTTTGTCATATTGGAGAAAATTGCTCAAGTGGAACCTAAGTATGTTGATATCGTACTCCTGGAGAATTATGCAGCATTCCAGCACAGGTATGCTCCTTTTTCCATATCTCTTACACACTCAATTTGTGATATTCTAAGGTTCCTTTTTGAATTTACACCCAATTAAGATGCTAGTGTCCATAGACTAATTCAATCTGTGCTCTTTACATAACAAGCAAATTCCACCTAAATGAGAGCCCAGACTGCAAATAGGCGCTTTAGCATTGCGGCTTATCTGGATGCCACAGTGTCACAACAAGATTGTATCATGTGTGCACTCCTTGCAATGAGAAAGTCCCATCTGAACTTCTCTTCTTCTGGCAAATGAGGGAGGTAGAAGCACCTTAACTGTGTGTTCGAGAAAAAAGAAGCACCTTAACTGTGCTTTTGACACCATTCAACACGATCTTATAACACTTGTGACTCAATGTTTCATGACAAAGAAATGATGGAAATATGATATTATAAAGGGTGAAGATAAATTTGATAAAAATTTTATTCTTGTATATAGAAATACCAAAATAAGAAGGGGAGCCTTGGCGCAGCGGTAAAGTTGTTGCCTTGTGACCATGAGGTCACGGATTCAAGTCCTGGAAACAGCCTCTTGCAGAAATGCAGGGAAAGGCTGCGTACAATAGACCCAAAGTGGTCGGACCCTTCCCCGGACCCTGCGCAAGTGGAAGCTACGTGCACTGGGCTGCCCTTTTTTTTATAGAAATACCAAAATATTGAAATAATGGAACAATCTAAATATTTTAAAAATCATGTGAGCTTCTACATCGAGGATTGTTTATTCAGTCTTTTGATATGTTAGACCATTATACAATGATAAATTTTTACATTTTTGTCACCCAGGATGCAGATTTATTACTTCTGACACAATTGAGAAGTTGTTATGTTTCCACTACAACTGCATGTTTCTTTTGTAATGAACCCCTTCGTAGTAGTAGGACACTGGAGATGAATCGGCCATTTTGCCACCTCTTAAGAGCCTTCTGACTTACCATTTCCTTAAAAGAGGCCTGCAGATTCTTAAAAGAGTCGATGACAGCAATCATGCCACTATACTCCTTCTCTAAGGAACATTCGTAGTTTCCTCCGAGTGGGACAGTTAAGTTTTAATCTGAGAACTATAGTCATACCTGAGGGTATGGTGTGATTTTCCTTTTAATCTGATTACTATAGTCATACCTCAGAGTAATCTGAAATATCTAATGTTTTGTACAACTAATTAACCAATTTAATTTTATACCCAGTCTGTATGATTTGGCAAATGTTGTGCCAACACTTGCTAAATACTATCATCAAGCTAGTGAAGCCTATGAACAAGCTTGTTCACGCCACATCAATTTGGTCATATATATAGTAAGTTCCTTTTGCTTCTGTTTCTCGTACTAAGACTATGTTAGTGCATTAAGGAACTTGTGCAGTTCGCTTTTGCAGCATTTTGAGAAACTCTTCCAATTTGCTCGGAAAATTGAGGAACTAATGTACAATATGAGTCCTGAGGAGGTAAATGATAATATTCAGTTCAGCACTCTATCTAGTTTAAATTCTCATGTCATGTAAATATTATGATAGTTCTTCTATAAGGTATGACCTCTGACTCCCTAAAACCATGAGATTCCATGGCTAAGATCACTTTTGGTGGTGGCTCAAAACACCTGGTTGTAATGGAGTTGAGAAAGTGGATCATAAATGAAACATTAACCATAAAAATTTGGACTTGTGCTTTTCTCGTTCAAAATGACATTCTATCTAGGACTAGTGCAGTATTGTTGTATGAACTCCAGGAGAGTTGCACTCAAAAGCGCCTGCACATTTTCAGATAATGACACATGTCATTATCAGTGACTTTGTGTCCTGGGAAAACCTTAATTATACTACTATTTCAGAACCAACAGTGACATAAAAAGGAAACAAGATTCATCTTACTCCAACTAGAAGCATACACATATATTCTTAATTCTTGCACCATAATAATTCCTTTTGTTCTAAATCTGCATGTTCTCTCTGAATATTAGGTGCTAAGACCTTATTTTCTATTTGATACACATCCATTTACTTACCTACTTATTTCACATGTGTAATCCATTTAGGCTTAGTACCCACTATGTTATGATGGAGTTGGTATAAAGTATCTGTTACTTGGTGCTCCAACTGCTTATTACATGATTGAACAGATACCTTTCCAAGTGGTATTCTAAAGCAGAATTTCGCAAGATGTTGAAGTCTAGCTTAACTGGAGTAAGTCCAAGACAAATTATTTTTTCACACCTATTGGGACCTTTATGAACGGTAGTTTCTAAGATTTTTTTCTTTCTGTTTTCATTTGATCTGGTCGACAGCTTGACAAGACAATCAATGCAATGTATAGAAAACTGCAGAAGAATATAACTGCCGAGGAATTGCTTCCTTCACTGTGGGAAAAAATGCAAGGTATATTGTCATTTTAAATAAAGAGATGTGAAAAATGGAGCTATTTGTGATATGTTTCAAGGCTTGTGAAATTAAGAAGAAAAAGATTTTCCAGTTTCCATTTTTCTGAAGAATGAATAGAAGAATGGGTTCCCTTATATTATCTTGCAAGGCTAAACCAATAGTAATGGCCATGCTACAAATTCTAATTTAGTGCTGCACTGTCTAATGTCAACAAGGAGTAATAATGCATATGCACTAGCACTGTTTGTATTTTATAGATCACGTTTTTCTTTAATCCATTATCTTAATGAACTGCCATATAAGATTGATGTAAGATGGGAAGTATCCTGTGAATTCTTCCTTTCTTGATGTGTTTGTTGCTGCAGAAGGAGTTTCTGGATAAATATGCAACCTTCCTCAAATTAATTTCGAAAGTATATCCCGATGAAAAGGTGACATCTGCTACTGAAATGAGAGATATTCTAGCTTCTCTGTAGCAATTTGCTGCTGCAAGGTAACCTTTCCTTGATTTGTTTATGCTGGCTCTCTTGTTACTTGTTCTATCGCTTTTTATATTGAGAAAAGTGAAGTGCATTACTCTTTCCCAATAACAAAATTGATTGGTATACAGATGGTTTGAATGATGACATGTTAGGTTGTAAAGAATTGGAGATTCTTCGCACGGGAATTTGGTGTTGCCGAGGACATACTACATTTAGCTGTTGATGAACATAGCACTGGAACCCTGTATCTGGTACAGGAAATGTTTATAAACTGGAGGTAGTAATATTTGTCCTGGAATAAATATCAGTAAACTGAAGGTAGTAATATTTGTCCTCGAATAAATGTTGATCCTATTTTCGTTTTTCATAACACGACTAATGCTTTGGTAGATACTTATGTCGGTATTGTATTTTCGTGTTCTAAGGTTTCATGTTCGGTATTGTCCTTTGCTACATTGTTGTTGGCATGGTTTGTTAACCTTGATCTCTTTCTCTTCTAAGTGTCCTAGAAAGCATTTCAATCTTTAACACACTCTGAATCCTTGGTGAATCCAAGACATGATATTATGAATTATATATAAAAAGAGCAATCTCAATGTCACGGCCAGCTTATCTGTTGCAATATTAGAATGTTTTTCTCTGCTTAACATGAGAACCAATTCTTCACGATCTATGATTATTGATTAGTGAAGATATGGCTAGATTACAGTTACACTGTAATTGTTATACTGAGTTCAGTTTTGCCACCTATCGTTGTACTGCCAAAACCGAGCTCATATAAAATAGGCATGCCTCTATACACAAAACTCATGAATCATATATTGGAAGCTTCCCAAAACCTTGTATGAGGCATTAGGTTGACACTGCTACAAAATGACTTTTTAGTTGCCTTTCCCAAAACCTCTGTACGTTGTACCACACGATGGAATACGATCAATTCTAGAATACAATCAAGATCTTGAAGGATGCATCACACTTCACTCTGAAAAGGGAAGATAATGCTGAGGTGGAAAATGTATTAGATGGAGTTCGCTTGAAGTTCGCTTGGTGTGGAGATACTCGGGCCGGCAAGGGCTTGTTCCATCGGAAGAAGCTAAAATATGAATGTGTCCTACTCTGGGGTGGTTGTGAACATGTACCGATGTCCAGGGTATGCTCTGTTCAATGGGCTTTGTGAACATCGTCCCGCACGCTTCACCCGCACGAACTGTGTTCATTGTTTTTCAGTCAAGTGCACTGTAGCATAAGGTAACACCGTAGCACCCTACCAGACGGTAACAGTTGATGTGTTCTCCCCGATAGGAACTTAGGGCCTGTTTGCCACAACTTGCCGTGACTAAGGTTAGGAGCCTACAGCAGTTGTGGCATGCGGAACCTTCGGAAAAAATATAGATGTTTGGTTGATTGCCACAAGTTAGTCATATTATGGCATATGGACTATGGCTACCGTTTGGATTTCGACCACCGAGACTGCCAAAAGTTCGGCCAATAAGTATGGCAAGTGTTTGGTCTGCAGCCACCTTAGGATATATTAACCCTAACTTATCAAATGGTGATCTTACCACCTCAAGCTCAAACGTGTCGCTTGTCCTTGTATTTTTTTTATAACCATACCATTATAATCATCTAAAAGCTGTGGTAACCTGTTGTTTTTACTTTGCAAAAAAGAAAACTATTGTTTTAATAACCTGTCGTCGATTCGTAATAGAACCTTGCCGTTTATTAAAAAAAATAGTTTTCAGGCTGGTAGAAAATATCATCACAAAATGAGATGGGCCGAATTAAAAATGGGAAGATGTATATGGCTGTTTGCTGGCCCATGTAGCCACTCAATTGTTCCAAAGAATACAATCAACCACGTCGTCAGGCACGAGAGTTCAGGTGGTTTATAGGCAGCCTTGCCCACGTACAGTTTCGATTCTTAGAAATTTTTGTACTAGTTGTACAGTTGAAACACTGATATTAATTAACGTTGCTACCAAGAGTGATAATTCTCATTCAGTCATTCCTGAACTATTTGCTGAAAGCAGAAAATATGGGATCAAAATCCATGCTAAACATTATTCCAAGTGCCACACATGGGGTTAAATATCCATACTTACCTGCTAGTTAGATATCTAACAAGCTGCAAGATAAAATTAATTGCATTAATATTGGTCTCAATTGTTGTTATGGAGCTCTCTGTTCATTTAATTGTAGTATTTTCAACAATGATCATCTCATTTCATTTTTTTTAGTTGAACACTCTGGCCCAACCTTTTTCTTTCGAAAAACATTCCACCCTAACCAGCATCTCCAATCAGTTCGAGGTAAAAAAGAGTCTGCACTAAAATGAAGCAAAAGAACAGCATTCCTTGCAGATCTATGACGAATATTTGGAGATCATCACAGAATGATGGTGTTTGTGACACTTACTTTAAACATCACCTCAGATTCGTTACGGATCAACAGATTTGTTGTAGTGATTCTTAGTACGAAAAGGTGCTCATATCAATCCCCATGCCTATCATCCCCATGAGAAATTTTCCACCTTTTTGTGCTTACGTCTCCTATAGATAGCTGAATTCTTCATATCGCATGACTTCCATAGACGACAAGCTGTTGCTTCTCTGAATATATAGTCGAGACTCCTCAGAAGGTCGTAATAGGGAAGATAAGAGTTGTGCATAGTCTCTTGATAGCTAACGTTCTTAATTCTAAAGCTTCCCATAGGAGGTGGTATTCGTTGTTATTGCATCTGCATATATAAACAGAGCTGTTGTTAAAGAGGATAGCGGATATGATGCTGGTTGGTACGCAATCCTGATAGCTGATGAGCGAAGGACAACAGTAGTAAATACGGTAGGGTCTTGTTGGCTCTGAAAACATGTCATCTACCAAATACTTGGCAGTATTGACCAAAAGCTTTTCAAAACAGAAACTTTAATCCTTGGTACATTCATCCGCAAATGTTATCAAAAGAATGTAATCAACAATATAAAGCTTGAAAACTCTCATCACTGCCACCTAGGTAGTCTAGGTAGCTTTAACCACAATTTCAATCATTAGAAAGTTTCATCATGGTTGTACAGTCAGAACACTGATATTACCGTTACGTCCAAGAGTGGTAATTCATTTTTTTTATTCCAGAAACATGTAAACAGAAAATGCAAGGCATGAAAAAGCCTAAAAACAATGTTCCAAGTGCCACACATGAGATTAATATACACTTTGACCCGCACCCAGCATGACAGATATCTTCCAAGCAGGAAGATAAAAGGTACTTCCACTCATATTCGCCTAACCCGTAGTTACAAAGCATCTCTAATCATCTCATCATAGTTGTGTTTCCCCGAGCATCATTTTATTGTATATTTCCCAGATCGAATCATTTTAGCTGATCACTCTTGCCCAACCCACGCCTCTGCTGACCATTCAATGTACAAAATCATCTGCATTAAATACAGAAATAAAATACAACACAACAGAAAACCCCAGTTGCTGAACGGCTGACAAAGGGCGGTCACCTCTATCCCAATGCCTATCACTCCCATGAGAAATTTTCCTCCTTTTGGTTCTCACATCTCCTAGACAGCTAAATTCTTCCTTGCAGAAGACGCCCACTTGAACATGCTGCCGCTGCTCCTCTGAATATAGTCGAGAGGGTTATAGGGAGAGGATAGACTTAAAGCATGGTCCTGGCAGCTGTTGAGCTTAGGATAGCTGCGGTAAATATAAAAGGCTAGGATTGTTCTTGACTACTTTCAACTACTACAGTTTAAAATATTTAGCATTCTTGACAAAAAAAAAATTCCGTTCTGAAATGATTGATACTTTATCAAATGTCAATCCAAGGCATTATGGATGTTCATGCCAAAGCAAGCTCTACATCTCTTGTCTGCAATGTTACTAGCTGACGAGGCATGCGTTCAGCATCAGAGGTTTCGGGCAATATTCGCAGACTGCCCAACAGTTTTTAATTCCCAGAAACCTTTAGATGTCTTGATGCAGCTTCTCAACAACATATACAAGCATCGTAACATTCTCTTCCAGTTCTGACAACATGTATATATGAAAAGTAGATTCAGAAATCAAAATACAACTAAGCATTATTCGTGCACGTGATATACACAGCAGCTAGTGCTCAGCGGGGCAGATATCTTCCAAGCTGCATGGCAAAAGGCAGGCACATGAAAATGAAGAACTGAAACACAGGCTGTTAAAAATATAGTGCAAGGCCACACCTTTTGCCTAATAACTCAATGATATCAGTAGTCACAGTTGATCGCTTGTTTTTCTGAAAGGCAAGTGATGCAGCTTTCCGGAGCAGTAGAGAGCCGGCTATGCACCCAAGGGTCATTGGATTCACCCTACATTGCATGAGAATAAATCAAATTTGATTCCAGTGAGTTAGTCAAGTGACAGACATGTATGCATCAATAACCTCTTGTCTGTGGGTTGCTCATTTGCCAAGACAAACTGTCGTGCCCATGACGAAAATACTGCCACACTACCACCAATGAAAAATATTAGGGAAGAACCAAATGCAATCCTAAATGAAGGATATGAAGCAATGTTCATGCAATAAAAATAAAACATCATCTGGATGAACCTACAATATTTTGACAACTAGAAACAGATTTCATGTATTGATGTTAGAAAATTGGCTGCCATCATGGCATAACTCCGATAAACTAAGTAACCACATTGTTGTAGTCAGCATCGACAGTGGTCGTGAGGATGAACACAGTCACCACAAATTTTCTAAGTACAGCAAACACGTAAGTCTAAGCTGCACCTTGTTGTAGTTAGCTTTTGTCTGCAAGGTACATATCATTCATGGCACAGTGAGCAAAAGTGTTGCAAGCACTGGGTAATTGATTTCCGGCTGAAAGTGCAGCCAAGCACTTTTGCTCCACATTTAGAAATGGCGTAGGAGACAACCAGGTTTGGAAATGTAAAGAAATTTCATATTCAAACGAAGAGGATTCAAAACAAAAAACCTATTCACGATTCAACAAAGATGATATATTGATCTAAAATCTCGCGGCATTTTTTCAAGAATAAAAGATTCACTCTTTTTCCTCTCTAAGACATTCCTGTATACTAACAGAAGCAGAGAGTCTGAAAAAATAGATTGAAAGAATTAAGTGAGTTCCTGTTTCCATGTAAGGAATCAGAGATTGGGAGATCAGAATAAGATAAATGATATAAAATGTGGATGAACACCTGTATGAAAATATAGCACGCAAATCAAATAATATATAGTGGACAAGGCAATAACCAACATTCAGCACTGAGAAGGCAACATACCTTCCAGCTAGGATGTCGCCTTGACCACCGCATCGCCTTGGGGAGCCAAACATGCTCACTTGGTCACTTCAGAAAATATGAAAACAATATTTCCAATAATTCAAACCAATATTCCGAAATATGGAGAAAGTAAAGAAAAGTTATTTGTGACTCGGTATTTGAAGACAATTAATTAACACAATATTTTCACTATACCTGTTTTACCATCACTAATGAGATCTTCTTTTCCTTTCCGCATTATTGTTACACCACCGATTCTGAACCCACAAAAAAATAAAATAAAATTTTACATCAGCATTTTTAAAGTGGTAGTAATTTTCTGTTCATACTTTTGGCAAAGCGTGGTAAGTTGCTCAGAAGCAGCTTCCTGATTTATCTCGCAGTTAAGAACCTTCTGGACTAGGCGCTTGTACTCATATACATTTGGTGTCAGAATGGCAAAAGGGTTGCCCTCAACAAGACCAGGATTATTGGTTACAAGAAAAAGTCCATCCTGCAAATACAAGAATTCTTACTCAACTCATAACATAAGAAAAGGAAACACGATAATAACTTCCATCAGTACCCCGTCAACAACAGTTGGAATGTTAGCCTGCCGCGCATGTTTCATGATATTACCTACACAATCCTACAGATAAGATAATGTGAAACAAACATTAGAAAGCACGTAGAAATTACTGTATTTAGAATGTTCTTACAAAACCAAAACAAAAAAAAAGAAAAAAAAAGAAGGAAAAAACAGATAAGCGGAAATAATCCAAAGAAAAACTCTAGATCGATCAACAGCCCCTTGAAATAGGTATGTTCTTTAGACTTAATAGATGTTGCATCAGTAGCAAACATCAGCTTCAAGATGTTGGAAATCCAAGTATAAAACAGGGCAAGAGGTTACATATTCGTTTAACATTGACTTTAACAGTTTGAAATGCTAAAACAAAAGAAGAAAGATCTGATTATCAATGTAAGTGCTGGTAACGCTCAACAGGAAAGGGCTTATAGTATATTTTGTAAACATGATAAATAGCCAAACCAGAAGAAATGAGTCCCTTCCAAGGCCAGGACAACAACAATGCAATCAAAGCGCTCCATCCACTTTGCAACTTCAGTGAGAATTTTAGATGATACTGATACTCGTTCATCGTCCCTGCCAATGTTAGATAGAGAAAGATGTTGCTAAAAGATTACAATAAGGAATTCCTAAACAAATACAAGGAATTCCTAAAAAAAAAGCACGAAATTGCAAACATAATGCCCATTTAAGTTACCTTACACTGTATGATTCCTCTAGTATTGGATGTACAATCAGCTCAGGGCTGTAACTCTTAATTACTGTTGCAGCATCTTTCGTGCAGAAAACATGTGAAAGATCGGCACCCTGAACAATGCCATGTGAAATATTGCACTGATGTGTACTTCACATATTGAAACTTAAAGAAGATACTGACAACTTTCAAGGCAGAGATTGCAGCAAAATAAGGTGCACCAGTGTACTCACGACATCCACCGATTACAGCTATCTTTCCTGGGAAACATAATGACGTATTAGAATATAAGCTCACTGGTCACGCGGGAATAAACTGGAATGAACGGGCCGGGACTTCAAGCGAGATGTAAATGTGTGAAATGTATTTACAAAATTTCTGGTCGCAAAAAGGGCTAAAAAATAAACGAACTCAAAAGATTAGAAGAAAAACAAAAAGGTAAATCCGCAGTTAATGTTGCTCACACAGGTACAGTTACTGTTCTAACTCAACTCATCTCCGTTAAAATGGAAATTACATAATTCCAACATTCAAATGTGCACCATGGTTTTGCCTACCCAACTATTAAATCAGTATCAATGACAGGGAAGGTAAGAAACGCTTTTTTTGAAATTAACCAAACACAAAAAAGAAAAGCTATAATTTGAAATGGGCGCAGCATATATACTACCAAAATTTCCATGACAGTCAGCTTGCTGAGTCAAGAGGTGAGATGCATAGATAAGATCATGGAACATTCACCCAGTGCTCTCAGGTCAGTATAAAATTTAAGCAGGCCTAACATTTCGATAGAATTTGGAGTTTGTCTAACACTATTCACATCACAGTTCCATGTGAGAGAGCAAGATGACACGAAACTGGCAAATCTTTCTATACTTCTCAGTATTTCATTGCAACAAGCAACGCCCGCCCTGGATCTTGTTCGCTCACGAGCACTAGAACTGAGCCAAGCCCATTTGACACCGATTGCCACACGCAAAAGAGGGACTTCAAGCACCGACAGACCCCCTGTCTCTTCTTCGTCCAGTGGTACAGAGCATCATCCGTCGGGATGTGAGCAAGGACTGCTCTCCCACCTCACAGTGGTATCCGCGGCAGTGGTTTCCCTACGACCCCGGCAACCGGAAGCACACGCCCTTTCCAACTGAATTTTATCATTCGCGCCTAAATTCCCAACACACGAAGCAACTCGCCATCCATCAAAACTACGCTCTGCAACGAGGCATTCCCACAAACACCAAGCGCGCATCACCAGCATAATTCAGGGAAAACAAACCAGGAGCACGCAAAACGCAAGAAACGGAGACGAGGTGCCTGCGGGCGCGCTCACCTGCCTGCCCCTTGTGCCTGGCGCGGTCGAGCGGCGGCGTGATCCGCCGGACCACGGCCTCCGCGTCCGCCTCGTACACCGCCGACGACGCCATGGCGCGGAACCGGAGGGAGGCCGAGGAGGAGGCGGAGGAGGGTGAGCCGGCGGCGGGGTGGGGAGGAGGGAGGAGGGTGCGGAGCAGGACGAGCTGCCTGCGGAAGGCCGGGGAGGTGGCCCACATGCGGCCGCGGTGCTGAGGGTGATGCCGCCACGCCCCGTGGTTCGGCTCATCCCTTCCCTTGGGAAGCTGCTGGAAGCTGCGGGCGTGCACGCCGGTGAGTCGGTGACTGATCCGCGTACCTTTTTTTTCTTTTTTGCTTTTCAAAAAGAAACAATTTTTTTTTCAGAGGTTTTGATTCAGGGAAGCTACAAAAAATCAAAAAAAAATGTAGCTATACTCATCTTTTCCATTGCGAACCTGTATTGATTTTGAGTGGTTTCTTTGGGAAAAAATAATAACAAAAAGACAGAACCGAAAATGGCGTTATTCTTCTTTGTCCTTCTGATCATTTCAGTCAACATTCTAACAATTCTCTTTGACATGATTTGCTCGGTCTTTCTAGTTTCTAATAATTTTTTTTTTGACATTTGGTTTCACTCAAACTCAACTACGTTATTTATATGAATCAAAATTTTCTTCAGATGCAGTCAACAGACACGATATATAGAGCGGCTTTGGGCTATTTTGATAACAGTAGTACAATCCAACTTTTTGACAATTAGTGTTGATAATGCACGTTTTTCTTCAGTACAATTTTGTATTTGCCATCAAAGAAACTGCCATGTTTGTATTGGCCGTATTTTTTTTTCCGCGGACTTGTTTTGGCCGTATTGTGTCACTGACAGCTCGGTCCACCGGCCACCACTGGTGTCACCCCTTTGCAACAATAACATGTACAGTATATAGCATTATTCCTTTTCTTATTCCATCCACAATAGTACAGCTTTGGATCGATTCTTCTCCGGCGTATATAGATTACAAACAGACGCATCACGCACGCATTCCACCGACGCGTGATTCTCATTTGTCCGCGGTGGCGGGCCTGGCCTCCGCCTTCTTGTCCGACGGAGCCTCGCCGCACCTCCTTGTCTTAATGGCGATAACGACGGCCTGCTTGTCCATGCATGCATCGAACAAATGTAAGGTAAATCGATCGAGTGTGTGAATGCAGAAACGAAAGGTACTTTTAGTGATGGGTAATGCATGAGGGCACTTGCCGTGTATATGTCATGGTGCATGGCGCGGTTGATTGACTCGAGCGCCGCCTCCCGCTGCACCGCCGTGAAATGGCAGTCGCACTTGTTTCCGGCGCCGGCGTCCGCCTTGTCGTCCATCGCAGACAGATCCGCCTTCACCTTGCACCAGTACTTGAGCCGCTCCTCAATGTCATACAACGCGCTTGCACGGGTCCTGTGGCTTCTCTTCTCTGGCTTCTCTGTCGTCTCCTTCTCCTTCTCTCTTCTCCGGCTTCTCTGGCGTCTCCTCTC
>JAAXCT010001982.1:0-105681 GCA_012490785.1 Eragrostis nindensis
CCCTTCGGGATTCCGACCGGCTGCCGGCTGCCGCGTTTACCCAATATGGTTTGACCGTACAATTACGGTCCACCGAGAATAGCAAACCGCATTTTAAGCGTCTACAAAACTGTTTTTCATACTTAATGGCATGGCTTTTACTTTATCTCTTCATATACATGCTCTAATCCGAGTACTCAATCCAACCAAACATTGCATCATGTCTGAACAGCTAAAAAGAAACCACATCGCCAGTAGCCCCTACTGAGATTTATATTTTAACGACTAACCACTTTTTCAATCAAAAATTCACCCAGTTCAGAGAACATTTGATGGAGTCCCGAGTAGACTCAGGTACCAACGAGTTTACAAACATATATCCAGATTTCATAACCAAAAACACTCATCATCTATCCTAAGATAAACATCCTCCAGCAAAACATAACGCAAGTCTCTCGATGAAAATCTGAAGATATAAGCAGGCGACGCTGGCAGGGTTTATCTCTTCTTCGAGACACCGACAGTCTTTCCACGCCTGCCAGTGGTCTTGGTGTGCTGCCACGGACACGGAGGCCCCAGTAGTGGCGCAGACCACGGTGGTTCCTGGAGAAAAGAAAAAAGAAGAATTATTTACGTAGGACTAAAAAAGAACAAAGGAGAGAATTATAGAAATATCATGATATTGCCAAAAAAAATGCAGATAATGTTTGAACAATGTCCGTGAACTCATCCGTGTACAAGATTAACCTAAACAGAACAATAAGCCAACACAAATGCATACTGCACACTTACCTGATCTTCTTCAGCCTCTCAAGGTCATCCCTGAGCTTCATGTCGAGGGCATTGGAGACAACCTGGGAGACCTACCATCCTGTAGTCCTTCTTCCTGTTCAGAAACCAATCCGGAACCTTGAACTGGCGGGGTTCGCAACCACTGTCATGAGGCGCTCAAGCTCCTCTGGGGTCAGCTCACCAGCCCTGCATAGATGTAACTGTCAGAGATGTTCCAGATGCAATATAAAAAACATACACAGCACGGTTGATTATTAATCTCCAGTTTAATGAACATGAACAATATTAACTGCAAAAGCAAAGATTTACACGTATTTCAATCCTACAGTAGTTAGAAAATTATTCACGATGAAATAAGTCTTCTAATGGAATTCATAACAGTTTACTCAAGCTGCATTCAGATTGATCTAGAACACCACAGATTGCCGTGCTAACAATGCACAAATCAGCAGCTACAACCTAAAATACCACCCAAATTGCCTAACTTTTAAAATCAGACAGGGCTACCATTCTCTCAACTTAACTAAGGGGATCACTCAAATTGCAATATATTTCATTTTCAAATGATAATTACAGAAGAAAAATCTTTCCCAACTAGTTCATAATCCAAATATGAAGTTTACACAACGTAAATGGCATTTGAAAACATTTTCCAGAACTCAACAGATCAAAAGCGGTAACTCAAGATTGCCTTCAGAATTCTACAATACACACATTGCTGTAACTTGCAGTTTCTCCAGATCCTTTACAAATCGAATGTTCAATTGCATAGACTGTTCAAAGAACTTTCCAAGTGCAGCCATTAAGTTATGTTGTTATAAGCAAACAGGTTACAACAACCTCCCTCATAATGCCAAGCAACAAGATAATTTGTATTCACCACCGAACCATAACCTTATACAAATCCATCTGACCATTCAATACGTCAAGCAGTAGCACCCATTTCAAACTCCAAATTATAAGCCTAAAATATGTTACTGCCAAACTACCAAGTTGAAGATGCAATTGAGCTCTACTAGCAATGTCCAAATGAGCTATTATGCCACACACCAATCTCCTCTAGGCTCTAACGATCCATCTACCAAATCGAGTACTTGCCACGAATCAAGCAGAAATCACACTGCGAGTCACTACGCTACCAACTCTAACGATCCGGGCACGCATTTGACTTTATATAACCAAGGCATGATAGAACTGACCGCTTGTTCATGTCGATGTCGGCCTTCTTGCAGACGATGTTGGAGAAGCGGCGCCCGATACCCTTGATGGAGGTCATGGCGAACATGATCTTCTGCTTGCCGTCCACGTTGGTGTTCAGCAGACGCAGGATGTGCTGGAAGTCCTCACCCGCGACAAGCGACTACAAGCGAAACAACCATCCACGCGTCAAACGAGATCAGCCCAACGGGGACGAAGCGACGGGAAAGGATGCGGGTCTTACCATGGCGGCGGCGGCGGCAGGTGGTGCAGGGGCGCGCGCGCCGGAGGAGGAGGAGGAAGCGGCGGGCGGCGGCTGCGCGTGGTAGGGTTTTCTTCTTCTCTCTCACTGGCGGCGGCGTGGGGTGAGCAGGTTTATATTTGGGATGGGTGTCTGATGGAATGAACCAAGGCGAAGTGGATCGACGGCTGGGATGGATGGGGAGTGGATCGAGGGGCGTGCAATTCATGGGCTTTTGGTTGGGTTATTGTTAATTCAGTTAGTTGGGCTGGTGGTGAGGTTGGCGCCGGTAACGTGGCCCACTAAATTTAATTTCCTTTTCCTTTTATTTTTTTTATACTGGAGAGTCTCCCGGTTTGCGAATTAGGGCCATCTTGCTCGTATTTTCTTTCTGCGACTAATTAGTGTCAAAATAAATCGACTTAATCAATTTCAAAATTGCAATACTAAAACATAAACTAACGATGTAACCTAATCAAGCAACGCGTACAGATCCTCAGCCCGGTGTGCCTGCATAACTCGAGATTGATACCAAACTCAAAAAGCTAAAACCAAGCATTTAACCTGCTAGCCTTTTGCATTGTCCATTGCATTGATCTTCAGGCACAATCGAGAGCTAAACTATGACAGTATATGTACATGCGTTTTTTGATTTTCCATCAAACAAGCAGTAAAAATAACTTAAACCGCCACCAGGCAATCTGATTACTGATGAGTAGCGAAAAAATTACTTTCCAGCAATCACGACGCTCAATTTAACTAATTTACCACCCCGCCCACATCAGCAAGAGAACCATACAACAAGGATGGTTATTATAGCTATACAGGGTCACATTATAGTAGCAATGGTTTGTGTCCACGTTCACCATGCATACCAACCATCTTCAGGGACAGCTCAGGTGTATTGGGAAGACAACAGAACTCCCCACATATGCACGACAACGAAAACAATTGACCCAGTTTGTGGGTCGTATATTAGTGCTCTGGTGCAGGCTACTTATGTCTGCTCACAAAGCTTCATGATCTACACTTCTACGGCCTCAGCAAAGAACCAAAAGTCTTCAAACATTGACTGGGCCACAGCAGCAAAACGCAACTAGTTTGTTGCTTTAGCCATGGCTGTTGGGAACTTGGGAAGTGCGAAACAGCGGACCAAACTGAGACATGCTTCTTGCAGAAAATCAGACTGTCCAACATTCTTCAAAACCTATGAACACGGAAAACAGAGATCTTCCCAGTCCAGAAACCATGAAGAACAAGAAAACGAAAGTACGAAAGAACCACAATAATATTAGCACAGAATAAATTTAAAATTGTCATGGCAATGGTACAATGGACTCACGCCAGATCATTTAAGGTCTTGATGTGCACGCAAAGAAATTTAAAGTAACACAGATAATTTGCTTCCCAGGTAATTAAACCATAGAACAATTAACTTCAATCATAGACAATACAAGTTACCCAAAGTGGAACCAAAATGATTGAACATACAAAACGACATTAACACATATTCTAACACGAACTAGTCATCTTCTAGCAAGCATTAGATTTCCTTCCAACCATCAAATTAATAATTGTATCAGAAGAACGCCTAGAGTCAAAGCTACCAGAAAAGACATCAAGGAATTTAAGCAAGCATAAAAGTTCATGCAACTGAAAAGTATGTTGCTATAATAGAACTGAGATGTTGAAGCTGTATTCATATATCAATCAGTATCAATCATCCAATTCCCATAACAGTATCCCTAACTGCGGTAATTGACATCTTCTAAGACACTTGGGTTCCAAGAAGCTTAGTATAATAGTCGGTAAGAGTTATATGATTGCAACCCTGACTTTCATAGGATGCTGCAACCCAAGATGCACTCAAGTTATTACATCTTTCATTACTGAAATAAAAAGTTGTAATGCACTTCCAAAAGATCAAATTGCTGCTCTACTTCAAGCTCTAAAAAATCCATTGAGATACCAAAGCATCTTTGGCAACAATATCACAGTCTGCAACTATCATATGTGTGTTGATAAAAGGATATTGTCTAGACCATACCATGAACAACATCCTAATAACACGGAAAGAGCAAATATAGGGAAGGAATTTTTAAATGAGGATAAGATATTAAGTTTTCTGCTAAAATAAACTCTTTATCTAGATGGATACCTTCATGTAGCAGAAAATACCAATCATGCATTGACAGGTTCCTTTAAGCTAGGTCCTTTTCCATGCCATTGCTGCGTATGCGATCATCTCCATGGAGTTGACCGTCACCACAAGTTTGAGTTGGCTTAGCCATTACTTCATCACAAGCTTCATTTGAAATGTCAAGCATGGGTGTTGTCGTTCCTGCATCATTGGAGTCTTCATCTGTACCCACCTTAACAGTTAGATGATTCATTTCAACCTTATCAGTTTCAGTCAACTTTGAATCATTTAAGTTCTCCATCATATCTTTACTCATATACGAACATTCCAATTCTGGTGAAAATGGACCAATTTTGTCCTCCATAACGTCGCTTTCCTGAACATATCCATTCATAGACACTCCATGGTCAACTGCAGGAGCACTGTCGACTTCACTGATACTTCTATATGCATCTACTGACGTTCCATTTATTATATTAGTTTATATCATTCAAACCTTTAGCTTCAGTTGAGCTTTGGGTATGACCATTAGCAACCATAATTTTCAAATCATGGTTATCAGGCCTTCCATCCATGACTGAAGGAACACCAACAGGGACAACACACGTATCCATTATTGACAGAGTGAGCAGATTGACAATTGATGTTCAGATTAGAATCAGTTTTATCCATTATGAAAGCAGCTTCAGCAGAAAGCTGAATAGGTGAACCATTTTCACCTTTCCCATCCATTGTGTGAGCGAGAACATGAACCCACTGTCACATGAATAGCAAAGTGAATTTATACGACTGGAAGGAGGTTTATCTTCATGATTCTGTTTCTGCAACAGGTGTTTTCAGCAACCAGCTTCCCATTAGTTTCTGTAAATTTACCTTCTTGAATACCGTCTGCATCAGACTTGCTCTGCATGTTATCTTCACAATCAACCCCTGGAAGTGTATTCAGCTTAACATCACCTAGGGACACTGGAGATGTCTTTTCTAGAGCCCCTTCAGATTCTTCAGCAGGAGTTAGGTCTTCAGATATCAAGCCTGCAGAGCTTCCGGTTGAAGGGCGATGATTCTCATGATACTTAGTTTCAAGATCATCGCAAACATCAGGATCGTGAGAAACATGAACAGGTGTCAGGGATCCACGTGCTTTCATGAAACATTTGAGCTTCTGTCTTATCACATCCAACAGTATTAGCTGCATGAATAAATGAGCATTGTTGAGGTTTGAATCTAAGCATTGCTGGAAATAAAAATAAGATGCTACAGAATTACAATACTCTAAGCAAGAGAATTAGAGAAAGTGTTCTCAGAATAGTCTCCAGACCTGGCATGACAGTGGTCTGTCCATCCACTTTGCCTGTTGGCAGCAACCTCTTCTCTAGAAGACCCGTACCATTAATAATCAAAGATTTACTGACTTGATCATTTGTTTCTTGGAAGGATCGACAGACTTAAATCCAAAACCCTAGTCCAAGTATTTTCCAATTCAGGTACGGCAGGTATTACCATTTTCGGACATTGAGAAGGCCAAGGGCCTACAAAAACAATATATTAAGTTATTAACCCCCCAAAGCATGTCAGAAGATCTGAAAGGTAATGCAGGCACGGTGCTACCAAAGAAGAAAACTTTGGCTTGATAAGTCAAACAAAAGGCCAAAGCCTGAAGTCAGTTTTGTAGATGGATAATATTAATTCTGCAACATACTATTGAAAAAAAAAAATCTGAAACAACAGCATCAGCCTACATGGAAAATGAATTAGGAAAGGGCACAAATATCTTTAAAGGCTAAGAAGCAAAAAAATCTCAAATCTGAAATGTGACAGCAACAACTGTTCACTAGTACTCACATGGACTTCAAAATACATACAAAAAAGCAACTTACCGATTCAATCGCATTAAGCAGTCGGCGGCACATTCCTTGGTGCCTATACATGCCCCTGGTGCCTATGAATGGCATTTCTGCTATGTCAGTTCCATGATCCTGATTCATGCAGAAAAACAAAACAATGAAACATTTAGAACCATGCCCAGCTACAGTTTCTTTGCTTGCCATCAACTGCCTGGTCCATGTCCATAACAAGCCTTTTTTTCTAGATAACCACTAAAACTCTTTGCAACCAAGAAATTAATCCAGAATTAATACAAAAGAATGCAGCAACATAAACACATAAAGATATACCTAACAGACGCCGCAGACATGACTTCTTCGTCACCCACCCCGCTCCAGGAAAATGTATAAAAGCCACAGTCTAACCCGACTGAAATCTGACCTGCAATAGCATATTACAGAATTGCATTAAATGATTATTATATTAAAAAATGAAAAATGGTGCATTTTTTTTATGACTGTGGCAATAAGAATCTAGTGGATCCTAAGAATGCTGACAGAAAAATGAGCTTCAGGAAAGTTCGTGCATGCATGCAATAATAACTTCCAACAACCCATGACCTCATACACATGCTCTTACAGATCCGAATATTGATTTTCAGTGCAATTACAGCTACTTCAGGAAAATCATATAACCAGGTAGGTATCATTTGTTTATAGTGGTTGTTATGGAATTATATTACCAATCAAAACAGCAATGGTATACTCACCCACAGTTATATACAACATTGTGAATCATATTAATCCCACTTCTCTCATCGATATGTGGCCGAAAACACTCTTTCCATAATTGAGAGGCAAGGGCTGTCTTGGCGTTGCAATGTGCCGACTGTGCTTTCTTTTTGGGGCTATGGCCTGACCATCAGCAAAACAGTGAACCAGACTCCACGAAAATCCGGACTCCAAATTATTCTTTACCCCAAGAATCTTGTTTATTCGTTTATAATCTGTATCATTTCAACATGCGGAGCTGGATTAGTGTCCCAGTATCTAAAACAGAATATACATATAAACTTTAAAACATAAAATACGATACTTTTGTTGAGATCTTAGGCAACAGTAACAACACTAATTGAGATTGCCGACTGAAACAGATAGACATAAACACAATGGTAAATTTGGTAATAGCAGGTGCAAACATATTGAAATCAATTGTTTGGAGAATCAATTCCTTAAACACACAAGAACAAAATAACATAAAATCGTGCAATCTTAATCGTTGCTGCCTGTTTAGTACTGTCAGACCTGAATCGTGATCAAGGTAAATAAGTAAGAATAATGTATAGCATGCACAAGGCATGCTTTATGGAAGACTGCAAGGAGTGTAGGGGAAAATAAAACAACTAGTGCAGGTAAATGGTTATACAACAGCTAAAGAAAACAACTAAGAATACAGTGTACCTTTCTACATTCTAGACTGCAAAAGCCATCAATTGGGGTACCAGGTTTGGTGCCCCTTCCTGTTCTGGATGCACAAGCTTGGTGATCTGCAAATTTTTGTAAGACAAAGTCCAGGTGCAGAGAGACAGAGACAGATACAGTTAGAATCCTTACATTTCCTTGAACATTGAACACAAGAAAGTAATTCAGGAGAGGATGTATCTTCTTGAGCAGAATCACAGAACCTACATATACAGCTACGACAATACCATTCTCCAGTAGGCATCTGAAAAGAGAATTGCATTAACTACATACACGTAAAAAAGATACCGTAGAAAATTGAAACTATAGGAAGATATAGGAAAATTAAATAAAATAGCATACCATGCTAGCAAACATTTACCCGGAAATCTCAGGCTCAAATCAAGGGAATGATATAAGCATTTCATTATAAAATGGCTGGTGATTTCCCTATTATGGTGTCAACCCATGTTCAGATATGTATTCATCACAATGAGATGGTGATGCAAGAGAGATGTGTTCCTCTATATTTTAACACATTTCTAATCTATGTCTATAAAATATTAATAATAAAAGTGCAGCACATATTATATTTGCATACTCACCTTGATTCCTAAACAATCCAAGTGAAAAGTTGAAGTACAGTGGTCGCAGCAGACCAAGTCACCACCATCACCACAAATGGCACAAGTATCATCATCCGGGTCATCACCAGCATCTATCTTGTAAAATCCCTTCTTTTCATATTGTGTGTGCTTCTCCCATGCATCAAGTAAACATTGCAACAACGAAACCCTGCCATCTTCAAGAAATATGTGTGCATAGGGCTGCTGCTCTTTCGAACCAGCATGGAGTTCAAACTTTGCGACTGTAAGAATTTTGGAGCAGCATCCGCAGTAAATACCCTCCCTAGTAATTTTACCCTCCAACAGTGCCCTTGTTCCCTTATTGTTGATGTATTGGACCTTTGAGTCTTCAGAAACAACCCCCAGATCTATCATCCATGACAATATAGTTCGCTTCCATTTATAAGGAAATAGCCATACATGTTATCTTCCATATTATGAGTACTACCACCGCGGACAACGAAGTCCACAACCCCGATGGCTTACTTTTACTCTATCCTCCTTGTTCTGATGTCTGTTTCGAGAACTGGCAAGGAGGCTTTTGGGTTTTTCTGCTTTTGCTGTCCCCAGATTTCTTCGCAGCACCATCAATTTCGTGCTTGGTCCTTCTCTTAACAATATTCTTTTTCAGCATCGCCAGATCATCCTTTGATATGGCATTGGAAGCATCTAGCTCAATATTATTAAGTTTAGATGAGCAGCCACGTTGATTTTTAAACTGCTCTTGGAAAACTGCATAAGCTTTAGTAATAGACCAATAGCCGGTTCCATGTGGAGAAACGTAGACAGAGTCTTCATAATCTTTGTTTCTCCTACTCCGTAGATCAATTTTCCATCCATTGTCTAAAAGTATGTTTTTTATCTGGTTCCTGATATCCTGCTTGAGCATGTTGCGAGGTCCTCCCCTAGGCTTCTTCATTTCATTCAGCTTGTTGAGTGTACCAGATTTGCCTTGCAGATCATTGACTTCTGATTTTGCCTTCTTGGATAAATTATCTGGTGACCCTTTATGCTCAAGGAACCTCGTTTTCAGCTTCTTGTGTATATTTGCTTTAGTAATATTCTCATCTTTCCGACTCAGTGAGGGCTTATGATTGTTTGTGAGATCTTCAGTCCCACCACACTTGGATCACTTTTCCGCAGCATAATAGGAGAGACTAACTTTCCCATAACTTCCTTCTTAACCGTTTGCATCTTGCTTACGGAGCGCTGCAAGGGCAGCACTTTTCTCCTCACATCCCTTGTACCTATCACTGGTTTCACACATCCACCTTGCTGTTCCTCGGCAGAAACTTTCCAGCAACAGCTTTGGAATCCATGGAAGAGTTCTTCTTTGGCACATTGTCACCACCAGACTCTCCTTCCAACTTAGTCTTATTTGTCAGAATCTTTCCGTCACTGGTCTCCTCATCCACCTTGGTCTTCTTTGCCAGAATCCTGTCATTCCTGGTTTCCCCATCGACCTTACTATTCTTGGAGAGAACCTTGACACCACTGGTTTCTGACACACACGTTATTTTTCTTCGGAAGGATCTTCAATACCCCTCTCTTTGTTGGCATTGTAATTTTAACAGCCTTCTCATCCACCTCAGCGTTCTTCGACAGAATCTTGCTATCACCATTGTCACCGATCACCTTGTTGTTCTTCGGCAGGATCTTCAAAAGTCCTTTTCTCCTTGCACTATTATACATAACCTCCTGTCACCAGAACCAATAAACTTGCCCTGGCCAGTCTTCAGTGGTGTCCGTTTTTCATGGTTCTGCACCGCTACTTTCCCCCTCTTGTCATCCAAACTCATAACCTTCTCCTTCATCTTTGAGCACTGCTTGTCTTCATCCCCACCGTTCCATCACCATCAAGAACCCACCCCAGCCCTTACCTCTGGCTTCTCCAACCGCCATGCAGGGAACCCCCGGGGCAGCATTTTACCACCAGTAACACTCTTAGACACAGTTTTATTGCTTCCACCATCTCCTTCACGGACAGCTTTAACTCTGATCCTCTTGGTTCAGGCTGTGAACTACTCTCCGGCTGGCCTCCCTTATTCTTCACTGAACCGTCTCCCTCACTGGACTTAACAACCTGAAACCTTCGCAGAACTAATAGTCGCCGCTGTCTGTTCCGACTGATCACCATCTCCTCGGCTGCCGGAGCCAGCATTGCCCACAGAAGAGGCGCCAGCCTCCTGTCGCGTGGAGATGCAGTAATGATCAGCCTCGGAGTCGCTGGACTCCATCACCAGCTTCCTCTTCCGCATCTTCTTCACCCCCGTGCCGCCGCGCTTCCCCTTCTGAACCCATCAAAACCCACCTCAAAACCAATCCAAAATAGCTCAAACCCCCCCTCCCCAAACCATCGCCGAGCGCACCTGGATCAAGAAACACGAGAAAGAAAGCCTCTTTTTAGCACCAGGGAAACTCTATCCAATCCTCCACCAAAAAAAGAACGTTAGGGGAAAAAATCCGTGACGGCGAGGCCTCCGACAGCCCGGGGCAGTTTCGGTTCGGAATTCCAGGCGATTGAGCCGAAAAGGGGCTCACCTGAATCGGGAGGGCGCCGCGGAGGCGGCGGAGTGGTCGGATTGCCGCGGTGATTGCTAGGGTTTCGGGGATCGCGGGAGATTTAGGGGCTGGAGAAGACGGACGATGCGGCGCGCGGCGGGATTGGCTCTGCGCCTGCTCCTTCTCGTGCTCCTCGTCGGAGGGGGGCGGGGGGGTCTTACGGATTATATGGGGATCCTGGAGGGGCCCTTTTGTATGTTCAAGTGTGCTATAGTATTTTCAGAAAAGGCCCTGGTGAATATATAAATCGCCCTGAGATGCATGCCATCATGCTCGGACGATGATGAGATCAATTTCCCACCTTCCGGATAAGTAAAAGTACCAGTGCTTTATAAGGCACGTGGTTAAACGGCGATTCTCACGGCCGTTAGGCTGGTGAGCTCTTAGCCTGGCAACGGAGATGATCTCCGCGGAGGAAAAGCCTCCATTCTCGTCCTCTGCGCATAATTGTTTTGGCAGCATTATTAAATGTGATCATCTTCTCAACACTATCAGTAAAGAGATTTTCTCCTCAACACCACTATCAAACGTGCCCGACCCTCCAAAACCCCAACACAGGCCAGATTTCTCTTTTCTCTCCCGATAATGCCCATGTGTGCTCTGTGAAGGATTCGAACCAAATAGATTCTCGACTGCGGCGGAGGGGAGACGCCGACAGAGAGGGAGACGAGGCCTGATGGCGCCGGAGCTCACCCGCACGGGTGCGCGCGCCATGCCCGCCGCGCGATGGCAGGGGAGGAAGCCACCCGCGTGCCCCCAAATCTGGCGATGGAGGCGACGGCGACGGCGACAGCGTGGGCAGGACGAGGTGGCGGGATGGCGCGCGAGCTCGAGTGCTTGCGCAGTAGGTCGAATGTGGCGGGCTGGCGCTCGGCAGGGGCGGCTCGGTGAGCTCGCCGGCGCCCGGCAGGGAGATGCGGCGGGCTGGCGCGCGCGACAGGTGCGGCGAGCGCCAACAAGCCACCGAGATGCGCCCCTCAATTCAGTCCAGATTCGATTTGGTTTGGGCTCTATCTTGTGCACGGGAAGGAAGGGGCAAAAGAGGAACATACTTGTTGGATTTTGAGCATTTGGTGTTTTGGAGGGAGAGGAGCACTCATTAGTGGTACTGAGGGTATGGCTTCTTTACTCATGGAGTTTGGGAGATGGTCATCTTTATAGATGGTGTCCAGACAGTTATCCCCACCCTCTGTCCTCGCCTCGATAAGCTTACTATGAAAAATTCTTTCCCCATCCTCATCACCGTCGGATCCCAATCTCCATTCGGGCCCACGGGGATGACATGGCAAGCAGGGGCGAGTCGACGGCGATGAGCGCTCGGCGTGCGACGGGATTCAAAGAGACCCCACGACGGCGTTGACGATGCGGCCGCGAATGTGATTTGGTGTTTTTGGAGACGAAGCGACCGGGATAGGAGAGAGAGGAGGGCGAGCGACGACCGGATGGGAGGAGAGGAGGTAAGCGTCGTCTGGACGAGAGAGAGAGGAGGGTGAGCGGCAGCCAAACAGGGAGAGAGAAAAGAAGTGGCGACTGGCGAGCGGAGAGAGAGGAGAGGAGGCAGGTGCGTTTATGGGTTAGGTTTAGGGTTCTATGAGTTCAAATTATATATGATAGGCTATTGTTGTTGGGCTGAAATATGTTAAAGATGGGCCTCTTCATATCTGGTCCCAAGGATCCCGCGAGGGAAAGTCTATCCCCGTCGGCGCACCAATAGCTATCGGGGCTCCGCCCCGCTAGCACCGTGGAGGAAATTTCTCCCCCATCCCTGCCCCGTTCGGTTGTGCGCCCCGCGAGGCTCGTCCCTATCGAAAAACGGCCCGTTCGGATGCCCTGGAAGTCGCTGGGGCTGGTGGCTGGGAGCTGCTGGAACCCCACCGGCCAGCCTAATGAAACCAGCCAAAACCAGCCAGCGATGGCTGGTAACCAGCCATCCGAACACGGCCAAAACTGCCAGCGCGACTCCCGCGAGGACACGGAGGACCACGTACAACAGGTGGTGTGCACTGCCATCTTGGCCATCAATTCGATGGCGTAGAACAACATACCAATGTATTCTGGGAAGCTTCCCCCGCCTCGCGACACCCGGCCACTCGTCACGCTCGATGGCAATAAATGTTACGTAGTTGGAGTGAAGAAGCATCCAATGCTAACTAACCGTAGGTAATGTCTTCACCTAACTACATTTGTCTCATTAGAGGCATCAGAGGCTAAACTTTACGTTAGGATCGATGCCTTCACCCAAGTTATACTTGTTGCATTGAAGGGATCAATGCCAGATTTATCATAGGTACTTCCTCCGTCCATAAATATAAGCATTCGTTGACTTTCAGCCAACTCGTTTGACCACTCGTCTTATTTAAAAAATTTGTGAAAATACAAAAACAAATAAGCCATACTTAAAATATATTTAGTGATAAAACACGTCATAATAAAATTAATAATAATTACATAACTTTTTTGAATAAGACGAGTGGTCAAACGAGTTAGCTAAAAGTCTCCGAATCCTTATATTTATGGACGGAGGAAGAAGTGTCTTTGTTGCAACTACATTTGTCGCTATAAAGTTGTACGTCCAAGGCTAGCCTCATGGTGGGCGGTCTTCACTCCAACTACATTTGTCACGTTATGGGCATTCAAGGTTAAGCTCACTGTAGGACAATGCTTCTTCACTCCAACTGTATTTGTCAGCATTTGAGGTTAGGATTACTGTAAGACAATGCTTTTTGCCCAACTACAATTGGAGGTAGCATAGTGCAGGGCAAATGAGGTTGGAATTTGCAGTGGCACGTTGGCTCTACCTACCTTCCTAGTGCATACTGGGGACGGGTGACGGACAGAGGATGCTTATTGTATCCATGCAGAAGGTCTGATCGTGGTAAGATTAATGGTGTGAAGTGAATATTCTGTTCATTAAGTTGACCAAAGTTACATTTTGGCCAAATTGCCAAAAAGATATCCAAAGCACAACATTTCACCTTCGTTTTGCATATCTCCCTCCCATATAAACAAAATGCTATTTCGAAATGTACAGTTTGTATATGTAAAATCCAAGCAAATCAAGTTACCAATAGAATAAGTTATACAAGAAACAAACTTCATATCACCGAAACTGCTTCCCTTTTTTTGTGAACATGAATCTCTATGTATGCTATTGTCAGGTATACATATAAATGCAAGCAGAATACACACAAATGCAGGGTTTGGAAATATGGGCATTTTTGGTTTGCTATTGCACTTTCGCCAAACTTTATCAAACTTTCCATGGAATTTGCTTGGTCTGTCACTTGTAGCAGTTAGAAAATATTGAATAAACCAAGCTACTGAATGTAGCAAGTTAGAAAAAACTTGAAGAAACCAAGTTAACAGCTATTTTTGGTTGTTACTAAAGGTAAATCAGCACCCCCCGTGGTTAAAAGCTGTCACAGTAACAAATGAAGATTTGTTTCTTCATTTTCACTGGCAACAGATTTTATATGTTTAAAAGAGAAACTGATTATGTATGCTGTGAGGTTAACATATCCATCTTGATGATATAATTTGTTTTCAACTTTGGTCATACAGGGTCCTTTTATAACAAATGAAAGATTTTCTAGGATTGGGTTGTTGGGAGCTCCTATGAAGATGGACAGCTTTAGAGTTTCTTTCATCTTCTCTTCATTCCGAAAAGTACTCCCTCGTTCATAAATATTTTTTTTAGAACATGTTCATAAACTGCCATTTGCCAAGTCTGCTCAATGGTGCAGCGACACTAATAACAAAGCTCCGGTGGGCTTTAACTGTAATCTTGGGCCCGCTAAACGGCTACTCCCATTCTGGGCCCGCTAAACGGCTATGGTCCATTCTCATATCACGATCGAGTAGTGTATCCATGCCCATGGTCCATGGATCCCATGAAAGGCCGAAGTCCAGGAAGAGTTTGCCGGACGCCTCCAAAGCAAAAGTTAAACAGCGAAGTGACCAATTGCTCAAAAAAAAAAAAAAAAAAAACCGGCGAAGTGACCAGGTCCAGGAGATGAACATCTTACCAGACAAATCCCCGAAACGGTGGAAAAGCAAACGCTCGCCAGCATAATGTTTGTACTGGCTGGCAAGGTTATCACTGCTAGATTTACGAACTAATCAATAGCCATGGTACAGTTGTTACGATGGAGCCAGCGTGGTCTTTATCAGAACCAAAACTAGCTGTACAAGTTCGTTAAGAGGATTCTAATATTGCAAAAAAAAAAAAAGAAGAGGATTCTAACATTCTAGCATGAATGATAGCACGGATGCACGGCCAGTGTTCATTGTAACGCGCCTTTTTAGCAACCGGCACGTACTAATCATGCGTCTCTCTGCATGCAAAGATGAGCAGCTGAGCCTGAGCACCATCCAGTATACTCCTATACGGTTTGATGTACGGTATCCAGGCAGCAACAGCAGCAGTGCACCGACAGCTCCAGCAACATCACGAGACCATGGACACCAACATCCAGGCAGCAACAGCAGTGGTGCCCCCTACCGACATGTATTTTTTTTTTTTTTGAGTTGCCCTACCGCTACCGACATGTATAGTCGCAAACATCAATGGAATTTACAGGGCTTCCAAAGGAAGATAAACGTAGTGCTACACTGCTACGCCTTGATATTTCATCCAAGGGTTGAGTATTTTTTGTTTCCACATCATAGATTCTTTGGCGAAACTCCTTTTGCTATCAAACATAACCGAAAGTTTAGCGTTCAGTTAGCCGACTATGGAGTATGGACGAGTCACGGCTTGTTGGCAGAGTTCATGTACGCCCTGCATGAGGCCGTAGAGATTAGCATACTCATTGAACTTCATTAGTCACTCCAAATTAAACTGTTAGATTCTACTACTGTCCATGACCATGAGGCTTTGTAGAACCAGCTGCCTAGTAGTATTTCACAATGATAGTCCTACACTGCACAATGCTTCGTACCATGCGCCCGTGACAATGAAAGCGTCGTCCCTTGTGCGTGACGCAGGACAGGCCTGGACACCCGTCACAAGCTAGTGGCACCACTCATTGCGTGTGTTGGATGGTGGCAGACTCGCGGCGTCGGCAGCCAACCATCGCCGTTGGCGGGTTCCCCCTCCCGTTCGCGCCATCCCACACTGCTCGCCACCACGCCGCCAGCTTTTACCCCCGCCGTTTCCACCCTCACTGCAACGCATCTGACCTCTCCCTCTTACACTCCGGCCCCACTTCCCCGTACCCCACCTGCACGCGGCACGCACCGTCTCGTCCCCGCGTAGCACGGAGCGCGGCCAGCGCCCTCTCTCCGGCGACCACTTTACAGTGCCGCGGCCACCACGTGTCGCCGCGGCATTGGCCGGCGCTGCCTCCTCCCCACCCACCTCTTTATTCCCTCCCCCACCCGTCTCGCTCGCGCTTTCCCCTTTCCCCTCGCATTCGAGGACGGACGCGAGGAAAAAATCCACGCCACTGGAATTGCTCCTCAGCTAGGGTTTGGCGGATCGAGGAGGGAGGGAGGGAAAGGGGGGGCTAGGGTTTCGGGGAATCCGAGGCGGGCAGCGCCCGCTGCGCCCGCCATGGCGTCGCCGGCGGCGGCGGAGGGGGAGGCGGTGACGGCCGCGGCGGTGAGCGCGGGGTTCGCGGAGCTGGAGCGGCAGCAGCAGCTGCTGGCCACCTGCACGCGCCTGTACCAGCAGCTGCAGGACCACTTCGGCTCGCTGGAGCGCGGCCTGGCGGCGCGCTCCGACGCGCTGCGCGCCCGCCGCCGCGCCTTCGACGCGCGCACCCACCGCGAGCTCGACGCGCTCCACCGCAGGGAAGCCTCCATCGACGGCTCAGTCTCGCGGGCGCTCGACCACCTCGACTCTCTCTCCGCCTCCGCTGGCTCCGCCGTCAAGGAGACCGCCTCTCCCTCCGACGCCGCCGGCCTCGCCGACAGCCTGCGGGCGCTCTGCGCCCGGATGGACTCCGCGGCGTTCCTCGGCTTCGTGGTCGCGCGGCGGAAGGAGGCGGACGCGCTGCGGGCCGAGCTGCCCCCGCGCTCAAGCTCTGCGTGGATCCGGCCAAGTTCGTCATGGACGCCGTGGCCGACGTCTTCCCCGTCGACCGCCGCGAGGTGAAGAACCCCGCCGACCTGGCCTGGGCCTGCGTGCTCATCCTCGAGGCGGCGCTGCCGGCGCTGGCCGACCCGGACCCGGAGATCGGCGCCGCGCGGCCGCTCGTGCCGCGCGCCGCGCGGGAGCGCGCGCGGGGCATGGCCAGGGAGTGGAAGGAGGCCGCGGAGCGGAAGGGCGGGGTGGAAGGGGCCAAGCCGCCCGACGCGCACGCATTCCTGCAGCATGTGGCCACGTTCGCCGTCGCCGAGAGGGAGGACCGCCCGCTCTACCGCAGGATTGTGGTCAGCTTCTCCTGGCGCCGGCAGATGCCTCGCCTCGCCCTCACCCTCGGCCTGGAGGAAGAAATGGCTGGTATAAATATGCTCGCTTCCTGCTTGCTGTTGCCTGCATTTTTAGTTCATTTTGCTACACAATGTTTCTTGCTTGTTCTTCCAGTGTTTTATGTATCGAATGCTAAAATTGTGGACCTTCAGGATCAATTTGGGGATTATTAAGTGTGAAATGATGTAAATTTGCATAGATCTAGCCTTGGATTGTTTTATAGTAAGAAGCTCATTAATTGTAGTCTGTAGATCAGAATAGTAGCAGCATGTCAATAGGCTATGGAAGCAGGGGAGGAGTTTCACCCCAGTAAACTGCTAAGCACAAAGTGAAGAGAAAAAAAATTCCCCACTAGCGCTACATTCTAATAACTCCAATGTGTAAGGTTATGATAGTAGTAGTATGATTATGATGGAGTATGTCTTTTTAGAGCAAGCCATCTCTTTCGCTGGAATGGGTGGTCTCTATCATAGCCATGTGCTAGAAAAGCTTGTCTAGTGTTTGTCAAGTGCTAAGGATAACTGTGTCCTCTGTCCCTGATCGCCATCATTTTTGAGTGACGCTTGTCTTGGGGCCATTGCTTTATCCTTTAGTAGATGTCGTCAGATTCTTGTGCCTACAGTTCTGTTTCCTTAGAGTGGAAGGCAGTCTAGTGCCACACCCACACATCTTACTGCACCTTGAAAGTGTCTAATAGGCTTCTTTTCTGTTCCAACTTCCAGCACATGCATTACATTCTACTCTTCCCATTTTTTTAGGAAAACATTTCCGTTAAGGGGAAGCTCTGTCCATTATAAAATGTATAGTATTGTCATCTAAACTTTGACCTGTTGTATATCATTGTTCATTCTGTGAAGGTCAGGATAAGAGGAAAGTAATTTCGAAGATTAATGGGGAATTACCATTTTTTTATATAACCTACATATTACTATATTTATTGGTAGCCTTGAATCCTAAAGTGCGTATGTGCCTTGTAAATGACTTGGAGGAGTGTTAATTTGTCATGATGCTGCTACAATAGCAACAATGTCGTGTTGATATTCTGCTGCTTCTAATTGTATCTATTATTATCATCATCGAGCCTGCTGCCAATTTCATGGCGCTCGCAGTTTGTTTTTTTCGATTCATGTGTACGTTCACTCTATCCTTATGTACGAACTACTTAATATTTATTCAAGAAAAAAAACGAACTAAATATTTTTCTTGGTGTTGCATGACTGAACCATGAGTTAACACTTTCAATACATTATTTTGTTGCAGATATCATCGAGGAGCTAATTGCTAAGAGGCAGCAGCTTGATGCTGTGAATTTTGCTTATGAGGCTGGTCTTCAGGAGAGGTTCCCTCCAGTTCCTCTTCTGAAGTCCTACCTGGAAGACTCTAAAAAGACATCATCCACAAACTTAGATGATTCAAGCACTAGCAGTGGCCAATCAGGGGTATGCATAGTAATAACTATTCTAAAAGTTTTCTTGAACTTAAAAAGTTTTAATTGAATTAATTATGGTATTTGTGTTTGTGTTCGTATCGCTATATATCCTCCATATGATACAAGACGGAACCTGTTTTAAGTTGATAAATAGGAC
The DNA here is from genome assembly GCA_012490785.1 of Eragrostis nindensis. Taxonomy (NCBI): domain Eukaryota; kingdom Viridiplantae; phylum Streptophyta; class Magnoliopsida; order Poales; family Poaceae; genus Eragrostis; species Eragrostis nindensis. The sequence continues at coordinate 18,823 of JAAXCT010001982.1, forward strand.
TTAATATCATTGACCCCATTGGATGGTTTTTTTTTTTGGTTTCCTTTTGTATTTAATCCAGTAGAAACTGATATTATGCATCTTACAGAGCAATGTGAATAAGAAAGAGCAGTCGGCGCTGCGAGCTGTTATAAAGTGTGTTGAGGACCGTAAGCTGGAAGCTGAGTTTCCCCTGGAGGATCTTCGGAAGCAGCTTGAAGAACTGGAGAAGGCCAAGACAGAGAAGAAAAAGGCATCATCAAGCGCTTCGAGTGGTGGTAGCAGTGGCCCTGCTAATAAACGTATCCGCGCAAGCAATGGAGGTCCAATGCCTCCAGCTAAGGCAGGTCGTCTCGGCAACAATGGTTGTGTGTCTTCTTTCCCAGCTCCTACCACATTTGCCCACTCTCCTTCCCACACATCATATGCTACATCCTCTCCTTCACATGCATCATACGCCACAGCCTCCCCTTCCCATGCATCATACGCCACAGCCTCCCCTTCCCATGCATCATACGCCACAGCCTCCCCTTCCCACGCATCGTACGCCACGGCCTCCCCTTCCCACGCATCATACGCCACAACCTCCCCATCTCACACATCTTATGCTACAGTCTCCCCCTATCCTTATGATAGGACGGCTGGACATGGCCTGTACCAGAGCCCACAGGTTATTAGGGAACCATATGTGTACCCAGTCAAGGAGGTAGCCAACGTCGGCATTGCCATGCCATACCCTTCCCCACCCATGAGCTACCCCGCCCCCTATGGTGGTTATGGCAATGGAATGGGAGTTTACAACAATGGAATGGCTCCTGCCTTCCACCAAGCTTACTACCGGTAGGTTCAGTCTGAGAAAGTGTCGCTGATGAATGACATGACAACAACTGATGATGCCAACGACTCGAAATCGCGCAATGGCCCTATTTTGTAGTGACTGACTACAACGGTAGGTTGGGAATCTCATCTCATATGTTCTTACCACTACTACTAAGCGCTTTGCGTTAGTTATCATCTCATGTTAGATCGCTACTTTTTTACTGCTAAGGAATCTGGATGTAAATTATGTATGCTATCTGTGAACCCTACCGCCTTATGTAATTCTATTCAGAACCATGAGAAAAATCCAAAAAGATGAGCATGTAATCCTCAAATACTGGATGTACCACGATATTAATTAATGTACTTTTAGTTTAGTTGTGCTGTGTTGATGAGTGATCATGATGGTTTTGGTACTTCGCTTGAGTTTTGATTGTGTTTGGTGTATATGTTTATTGTTTCTTTGTCTCCTGTTAGCTGTTGTGCAGCTGGACTTGTTGGTGGGGAGGTGATGCTCATGTTAGATTATAATGGTGCGGGGGCGTGGTCACATTTCACGTGGCTCTGCCTGTCTGATTCGGTACTAGTGTAGAGGCAATAGCAGGCAGCCCAGCAGTTGCAAATTCATGCATCATCTCGTGGCTCTAGTAACTTAATTTCCTCTTTCCACTGGGAATTTTTTTCTTTTCTTTTTTTTTAAAAAAATTGCTTTGCTGTTAGCGTTTGATGAAGGATTATCTTTGTCATACAAACGAAGTATGGCGAAGATGTTTTTTTTGACGGTTTGGTGAAGATGTTTTTAAGCTACAGTTTCACATCTTTCATGTTTTGGGCTTGCTTTGTTTTATGATCTGGGCTGCTAGTGTTTTACAATCACAGCCTGAATAATGGTTTATCAAGCATAAGCAGGACTGGAGCGAGAGACCGTAGTAGTAACTAGTCTTTGGATCGAGCTCTATGTTGTACTGAATTCTTTTCTTTCTTGCTACAAACTTTCTACTTAGATTCCAAAACCTGAATAATAAAGTATATGACTGCTGGGTTCAAAGAGCTGGAGAGCTGCTCCAGCTTTTATTTTATTTTATTTTTGGAAATCAATAGTAACGGCGGGCCACGGGAAGCACAGCATTGTTTGGTGATTTCCCATGAAATGCACAGTAATGGCATGCATTGGCCTCCTCCGCTAGCTAGGAGCCCGAACATACAACTTCTCTCAACTAGATGGTGCATCTGGCCTGTTGGCATCCCGAGGGAACTGAAGCGTCAAACTCGAACTCGTTTTCCTCTATATTAACTCTTGACCCGTCGAATTTCGAGCTAGGAAAGTTCGAAACCCTTTGCAAATTGCAACTCCTGGTCTTGAAAATAAAGAACTGAAGGTGATTGGAATATTCTCCATTTAACTGTGCGTTCTGCACCAAATGCATGGCCAACACTTGAAAGGAAACAGGGCTGCAAGTGAAAGTGGAGTGGGACTCTTTCTTTTTTTTAAACGCAAAACGAGTTGGAATAAGCAAATGAACGTGACTTGGGAACTGCAGCAATTGGCGAACTTGACAGAACGAGTAGGAGCAGTGCAACTTTTGTTGTTGAAAATCAATAAGCGAAACGGAAGCGCCACATGTTCGGTGATTTCCCAATGAAATGCGCAGTAATGGCATGTATCAACTCCTAGGAAGATTCGAAACCCTTTGCAAATTGCAATTCCTGATCTTGAAAATAAACAAATGAAGGTGACTGGAACAGGGTTTTCAAAACCGATGACCGGTCGGTTATCGCGGTAACCGGACTTATCAGTCCGGTTTGGTTTCTTCAGACGTCCGGTATCGGTAAAAACCGAACTTATGTACGGTAGCATATTCGGTTACCGATCGGTTTGTCGGTAACCGATCCGGTTTCATCGGTTTCGGTTTTTCCGGTTTTTTCGAGATTTCAATAAGTGGACTGGAATATTCTCCGTTTCACTGTGCGTTCTGCACCAAATGCATGGCCCAACACGAGAGGAAACAGGGCTGCAAGTGAAAGTGGAGTGGGACTTTTTATTTTTACGCAAAACGAGTTGGAATAAGCAAATGAACGTGACTTGGGAACTGCAGCAATTGGCGATCTTGACAGAACGAGTAGGAGCAGTGCAACTTTTGTTGTTGAAAATCAAACGTAGCGGATCGGAAGCGCCACATGTTCGGTGATTTCCCAATGAAATGTGCAGTAATGGCATGGATCCGCCTCTTCCGCTAGCCCGGAGCCCAAACGTTCAAAGTGCATATGGCCTGTTGGCATCCCGAGGGAACTGAAGCGTCAAAATCGAATTCGTTGCCTCTCTATATAACTCCTTGACCAGTCGGTTCTTTCAATTCATCATCTGCCACATTCGAAAAAAAAAAAACCTGAAAGCATCGATCCTCCCAGCCATGTCGACGGAGGAAATGAAATTATGGTGGACTGGTCCTCCCTTCCAGCGGACCTTGTCAACCGCGTTTCCGACTGCTTTGCTCGCCACCAACGACCTCGACTACTACATGAGCTTCCGCGCCGTTTGCCGCCCCTGGCGCACCGCCACCACCGACCCCAAGACCAGCCGCCACGACAGGCGTTTCCACCCCACCCGGTGGATCATTCTCGACGAGTTCTACCCGAATGGCGACGGCAGCCGCCTCTTCCTCAACGCCAGCACCGGCTTGCTTCCTCCGCAAATCGCTTCCGCCGCGTGGCTACATCTTGCTCACCACCACTACCGGCGGCTTCCTCATCTTGGTGGACTACAAGAGCCCTGATCCGCGCGCCGTGAGCGTCCTCAACCCTTTCACCGGCTCCTTCATACATTTCTTGGCTCCCCTGCCTTTCTCCCCCCATAAGACTCGGATTACAGCCGCGGTGGTTGGCCCTTCACCGACTCTTGTCTTGGCTTCTGCCTCTGATCATAACGTGTACTGGGCGGATCCCCTGAGCGAGACCTTCCATGTCGAGAAGTACGACGAGAGCTCTGCAAGCAGGCTGCCCATGGTAGCAGCCAAGTATGCTGCCGATCATGTCCGGGCATCGTCATCAACTCTTCCTTTCTCGTATGCAAACAGTTTGTTCGAGCAGGAGTTGCGGATGGGAACCCGATGTTTCGTTGTGGACTGGGACGATGGCGAAGTGCTGCTCGTGTTGAAGCGACCAGGCGAGCGCGTGGTGGTTCGCAGGATGGACTCTGCAGGGCGTATGGTCGAGCGGGTGAAGAGCATTGGCAGCCGAGCTCTCTTCCTCGGCACCAGGAGCGCCTTGTTGTTGACGCGGATAGGTTTCCGACCATTGGATCCAATGAAGTCTACTACCTGTTTGAGGAAAATCCGGGGGACGAGTATCAGTGTGTCTATGACGTCGAGGACGACACCCACGCGTATGACATCGAGGGCGATACGGAGATGTGGTGTCGTCATCAGTGTGTTCTAGTATTTTTGATGTTCCTCTCACAGCTGTTCGGTTGATCTCCAACTACGCCGTGGACATTACTAGTACTCTGTATGCTCGTTATCTGCTCAAGTACTACGGTCCCGGTTACTTTCAGATAGTTGCCGAAGACCTGACGGATGGTGATAACACTCAGTCCTGAGTATGCTTTATGCTCTTTTGCTGTGTTCTGCAATTAGTATTAGTTTAAGATCAATGCTCTAGTTCTTTTATATACTTATGTCAGTATTCTAATGAAAACAGATGAGCCATCTGATCTATGTCAATGTGCACTCCAACCATAATTTTGTGTCTTACAACCAAGAGAGATCTACACTGTCATGTTTGATTCTGGGCTTATAATGGTCCATGAAAGCTCAGGGTCGATCGCTATGAACTGAGGATGCCGGCCAGTTCCAGTTCCCCCGATTCACCCTCACACTCACGTTCTGATGGTGGGATGTATGCATCAGCTCTTGTTTCCTTTTGGCTTTCAATAAAGCTTGAAAATATTTTATTTTAAAGGAAAACGCGCTCTGCTGCTACAAGCGTTTGATAAATGAATTTTGGTCATGGATGCAGTACGGGGAATTTACTCACTCGTTCACAACATCGGATGCCCTGTCGTGCTGCCATGTACGAGCTGCACTCTGTTATTCCTACACTGTTGCGCACAAATTCCGTCATGGGCTGATGCTCTCCGAACATACCGCCAAGAGCAAGAAATGGATGGAGACCCGAAAGCGCGCGAGACCAGCATCAACTCATCATTCCCGGTTTTTACATGGCGCCCATAGAGCGAAAAATCTAGGAAGAAGTCCATTTTGCCTCCCTCAACTCTTACAGGAGTTGCAACTTTTCCCCTCAACTACAAAACCGGGTAACCAGACTCCCTCAACTCAGGCATGCGGTGCAAGTTTCCTCCCTAAGTGGTATTGTGAGTGGTTTTGTCCGACGTGGCATCTGTGGGCCCCACATGTCAGTGTCACGTCAGCACCGGGCACGCGCAGCTTGTTGACTCAGCACGGAAAGCCGCCCAGTTCTCTCTTCCTCCCTCCTCGCTTCGCCGAAGCCGGGTCGCAGCGGCGGCACACCGGTCGGAGGTCGACCTCGACGCCGCCGACGAGATTGACTCCCCATCCTCCTCCTCCGGCACCCCTGCGGCCTCCGGCTCCACCTCCGTCGTCCTCTCCGAGCTCGTCGCCCTCCACCGCCGCGCATCCTCCTCCGCCGCGTTCTCCCCGCCCTTGTCCCTCCCCTCCCTCACCTACCTCTTCTCCTCCGCCTCCATCGCCACCTCTCTCTTCCCCGGCCTCGCCGCCGCCGGCATCCCGCCTCCTCTCTCCCCCCGCTCTCAGCCTCACTCACCGCGCACCCGCTCCCCGCCTCCTCTGCTCCCCCCGCTCGCAGCCTCACTCACCGCGCACCCGCTCCCCGCCGCCGCCGCCTACCTCCGCCTCCTCCTCGCCCCGGCCTCCCCCCTCCCCGCTCCTCACCCTCTTCTCCCCGCTCCCCTTCCTGTCCCTCCTCCTCGCCCTCCGCAAGGCCGCCTCCACGCGGGCGCCGCCGTCGCTCCTCCCGCAGGCGCTCTCCCTGGTCGCCGACGCCGCGGGGAGGCTGCCGCTCGGGGACCACCCGGACGCGCGGAGGTCCCTCGTCGACGCCGCCGCGGAGCTCGCAGCCTTCGACGTCCTCGACGCCGTCCTTGGATACAAGGATACAGTTCAGCAGAGTTCAGCACGAAGAAAAGAGAGAAAGGGAGAGAGAAGAGGTGACGTGGCACTGACATGTGGGGCCCACATATGCCACGTCGGACGAAACCACTCACAATACCGCCCAGGGAGGAAACATGCACCGCATGCCTGAGTTGAGGGAGCCTGGTTACCCGGTTTTGTAGTTGAGGGGAAAAGTTGCAACTCCTATAAGAGTTGAGGGAGGCAAAATGGACTTCTTCCAAAAATCTACTGGCAGATGCGAGACGCGTGGGAAAAAAAATTTCCGTGCAAAATCATGCATTACCTAGCCCAGGTAAACCAAGACTTTTCGGCCAATATAATAACTATAGGAAAAAGGAAAATTCCATCACTTTCCTGACAGGCAACGCAACTGAAAACAAATACCTCCTCGTTTTGCGCTAAATCAGCATCCGAAGGGGTAAGGATACATGATGCTGCTCGCAATTTGCTTCCACTCCACCCAGAAAGTCGCAGCAGAAATGGTGAAATTTCTCAGACTTGCAAATACTGATCAAGCATTAAAAAAAATCGACTGGTTCAGCAAATATTTCGCCAACGAGGTGTGATTAAACAGAAAAAGGGGGAAACAAAAAATAAGGTAAAAAGCGCAGCAAAAACAATCACATACTAATAAACTGCAGAGGTAAAATAGGAAGAGCATGCAAAAAAATCAACTGGTTCAGAAAAAAATGATAGACCCTACTGGCCTTCGCTAAACATCACTTACACGATACCAATCAAGAACAAAATTTAGCAGCCACAGACTGTTCACACTTCAGCAAATGCACAAAAGGAGACTCAAGACAGAGATTGCTCACTTTGGTGTCTTGTACTGCACTTTGGGATCCCTCCTAAAGTTGCTCATTGTAACTCAATTCTCTTCTTCTTAATGAAAAGCGTGCTTTGCACGTCACAAAAAAAAAAGGGTTCCGAGGGAAAAAATGGAGCAGGGTGCGTGAGTGGGAGGAAAGGTGATGCGGGCGGAGGCGGATGGAGGGCTTCTGCTCGCGACCTGGCGGCGGCGACGGCGCTTAGGGTTCCACGAAAAAAAGGGAGCAGGGTGCGGGGCCGGCAGTGTGCGGAGGCGGAGGAAGGGCGTGGCAGCAGGCTGGCGACGAAGCGGGCGCGGCATCGGGATTGGGGGCTGGAGGCGGCGGCGAGGAAGCGGAGGAAAAAGGAAAGGGGGAGGGGAAGGAGCGAACGACACGGTATTGGTAGGAGGCGGAGGCAGTGGGACCAGGTGGACGCGCGGAAGGCGCGGAGGAGGGGCGACACATTCAGGGGGAGCGGAAGAAAGTCCGATCAAGTTTTTTCTCCTCTTTGGTTTTAGTAAGTAGTAGATATAAGTAGTAGAGATAGAGATTGCCTCAATGCGGTGCTAGCCTGTGTAGCAGGCGCGACATGGAAATCAATCTAACTGGGTCGGATGGTTGCCCTTGCCCTGCGTGCAAGCGAGAGCAAGCGGCTTCTTTTCTCGACCACCCATCTATATCTACCTATATACATACGATTTCTGCACCAAACCGGGGTCTTGGGGTCTGGGAGCGTGGTCACATCCCATTCCCGTCCGTCGGTTCGAACAGGCAGACGGCTTGGATCATGCGAATCTCGATCATTTAGCAAAAAAAATCTCGATCTTTTCCGAAATCAACCCATAGTCCGACCTCCATTCTTAGGTAATGTTAAAAAAGCCCTCACTTTTTCTCAAAATCAACCCGCAATCCAACCTTTCCGGTTTAGAAAAATTTGCAAATAAAACCTTAAGTTTTCATTGAATCAACCCGCCGTCCTGGTACCCTCTCAACAATTATTTTAGAAAAACCCTCGCATTTCAATTAAATCAAACCACAACCCGTTCCATTCGTTACTTCTATAGAGCACATTATACGTACAATTTGAACACCAAACGCATTGGAATCAAACGTTGTTTAATATAAAACTTGATCTAGAATTCGAAAACTACAACTTCATTATATAGTGCAAATTTTAACATTCAAAACGCTTTCGCAAATCGTTGCACAAATTACTGTGACAGCTTCTAGACTCGGGGGGCAAGCAAGTTCCTCACGAGGTTCGGGTCACCCTGCTGCTCAGGTGCGACCGGTCAGACCAGACATCCCGATCGATCATACAGATCCTGGTCAGTGTCGGCCTCAGATGATCAAGCCAAAGCGTCCGGAAGTTGGTACTTGGAAGTTTAATGAGTCAGAGGTGCAGGGGAGATTTGCAAGATAGAAACTTACCTTTGATCAGCCCCTGAACAAGTACACATTTTGGATTAATTGTTGGAACCGTGTGGACACATCTAAAACAAGGCACTGTCACTCGCTATACGTAAAAGGCATGGTAGAGCTGATACACAATCAGATTGATCAATATACTAACAAATAATTTAACAAGAATATTTTTTTACTTTTTAATAAAATCAAAGGAAATCGCCCACTACAAAATAAAAAATAGAAGAATTCTGTTTTTGGATTGGCATATTACTTGAAATGTTCACCACTGATTTACATTAGATTGATATTTTGTGATTGTGTCAAATCATCTTCATGAATTGTTCTCTCTTAGAAGTATCACTTGTATTTAATCATTTGCATATGATTAATGGTGTATTAGTGTCTTATTATTTGGTTAGAGAGGAAGAATTAGGGGGTGTCAATGGATTAGGCCAAATAGACAATATATCATCAATTTGTTTAGGTATACATTAGAGATCGATTTGATTATTTTAAAGAAAAGATTGTGATCAAGTCCAAGATTTCTTTAATTGGCATAAGTAGATGTACATGTATACACTGTAACCAAAACCAAAAGAAAGAAAAGAAAGATGTAATCAAAGAGAACATTGAAGGAGATGTTATATGGTCTCCTCCTACTTATTTTCCCAGCCACATTACACTGACATATTTAAGTATATTTATTTACACTGAAAAAACACCATAATTCTGTAAACAAAAAATACATCATAGAACTTGCCAAATTGCATGCAGTAAATATGGTAGGGGGCCTTTTATTTTTGCACTAGTAGTCTGCATCCCACACAGAGAAAGCACTAGAGGACTTCATCCACTTGGCAGTAAATTCAGGGTAGTGCCGGTTCATCACATCTCGTAGGCCTTCAGTTGTTTTGACCCATTGCATCCCCTTCTTGGTGTATGTTTCCTCATTGAAATTGCTTGTAAAAAATCGATCTGCTTCGAGCCTCCTGTTTGTACAGATGTTAAATTAATATTCATCTCTTATAACCGATTGGTTATCATCTCAAATTAGTACTTCCACATTTGACTTCTTTTTTTTTCTGGTAACATTCTGAAACTACTAGCAAAAGTACCCATAGTGGTCACATTGTTATGTTTTCTTGCCTTATGGTTTGGGTAAATTTTCAATCAGTCAAAATTAGCTTAAGCCACATTCTCAGTTGTTGCCTAATACATTTAGCAAGGCCTTAAATCAAATTTGGTGCTTTGTCTAGCATTCAATATCAGTTAAGACTAAATGTCACCTTGATGCCATTATGAGGAAAATGTTGAATGCTGTTTCGCTTATGGCAAATCCCTTGATTTTTTTCTCTGCCAAAAGACCAACAAGAAGATCCAATTTCTCTACATCATCTCCGTATATTGCTCTTATGGCTTCAATTTCATCCTTGTCACTTGTCAGATCCTCCCAGCTTTTTATTGGAATCAGAAATATTCTCCTCCTGAACTCATTGTACCTCGGTACACTTCTCTCCCTGTCTCGGTATACTTTAATTTGGAGGAAAAGAAAATGACATTAATCTCAGTGTAATCATTATCAAAGGCACTAGACACAGTAATCCTCTTTATTTAACTCGAAGAGTACATATGTTGCTTAACATTGTTGTTTATACTAGTATGCTGCAATCTCCTTGTTTTTGAAATAAATGGTTGTTGTGATTGCTTAGAGAGTGGTGCTAAGGTTACAAGATACAAACATGATATATGTCTCGGTAAGAGAATCTTGTATTTTAAATCTGGTAATTAGTACAATGATAGTTTGGGAATTCATGAAAATTTAAAAGTATGTTGCGATAAATTTCAACATAGTAGTCTAAGGTTACAATACTTGTTCTAGCTAGTACTTAATTTGTTGCCAGTAGGAGTTATTTCAATATTTTTATGCATTAGATTATTCTTAGTGGACCCTTGTACCAATTTGATATGGTGCAAAATCATGATCCTCTACTGGTAGTGGTATAAACTGGTCCAAATTTCATACCTTCTAGGGCAGCAAGGTCGATTTTGTCAGATCGACTGGTACCATCCAAATTTTGTGGTATGAGGTCCCTGAAGAAACTTGGGTAGTTCCATAGTTCAAGTGCACCACAAGCTTGATATCCCATTGATAATGTTTGTTTTTCAAACCCTATTTTTGATAGCTGTTCTTCCCCCTTGAGACCAACCAACTTTCCAATATCGATGCTACGTTTTGACACAAGAAAGAAATGGTGTCAGTGTTTATGTCAGTTATACTAAAATGTGCTAACCGAGCAGAAAACATATTGTGACCAAGATTCTACATTCTACTTTTTACTGTATAGTTAATTAAGAAGCTAAAAAAACATAATAAATCTGTCTGATTTACTGAAAGTTGTTAGTTTGCATTTCATCTTTTACATACAAAAATGAGAGGAATGGATGCCAAACATAAATTGTGTACTCACTCTTCCAGGTATGGTGGGGAATTATTTGCATCAGGTTGCGCGGTCGGATCCCTGAGCTTGAGAGTGCTTGGTAGTAGGGGGTGCATTCTGTAAACACTGGTAAACTCTTCAGTCAAAGAGTAAGGTACACCATGGTTGTTCGGCTTCTTCAATCCCACAAGCCCACCTAATGCCGGTCCTCCTATGTGACCAAATGTATCTTTTATTTTCTTACCCAATAATCCATACCTTCACAAAAGAATCGGAATATCAGGTAAATTGTACACATTCTTACTAATTAATTTGAAATTGCATATATATGTAAATGAAATTTCCACTAGGAAAGGTAATACCATCACCAATGGTTTTTTTTCTTTCGGCAAATATGAGAAAATGAGATAAACATATCCTCACCAATTTGTGCGCATTGCAGCTCTCATGGTTTTAGTCTTGAGAAGCTCGACAGTCCAATCAATAGTGTGAACCTTTGCAATGACAGCAGACGTGACCAATCTGGCATACCGATATAATTCTTCGTCTGATAGGTTGGGATGTTCTTCCTGAGATTAATTAAAACAACATTTGTAATTCTTTCTTCATATTTTCAGCATAAAAAATACAAATTGATGCCTTGGTAACTAACACTTTTTCGGTACGGTGGCAAGAAGTCAAGAACAAAAAAATCTTCTTAAAAACTAAACAAATAGATAGTAGTGATGCTTCTCTTACCTTTATTGCATCACAAACTGCATTGTGTTCCTTAACAAAAAGAGCTTGTAAGATCGAAACCCCAACCCAATTGTTGCGAACGTCGCCCGATAATGGCACACCGTTCTCCTCATGCAAAAGAAGACCGTCATCTCCGATCACTAGTTTTCCATCAACATAAGTCCTGATCTTTTCTGCCTTTTTCTCATTATCACCATATATTGCACTCCCATCCCTTGGTATATGTAATCATAGAAATTGCAAAAAATTATGATATTTTATGCACAAATGTGCATTAATTTATATATATTCATCGATAGTCTATTTTTTAAAAGTTCATTCTTTGTGGTTAAGAGAAATTTCTTATAACATCTTAACTTGAGAAAATATTAAGCATTACTCACCACCAAGCTGTGCGGACATTGTAGTGACCAGTCTTGATTCCATCAGAATTCGTAGGCAGTTCTTTTGTGGGGTAGAACTTGAACGATTTGAGTGGGCACTCTTTGGCCACTTCGATTGGAGCTGTGATTTCAATCTGAAGAAACCAATAAAATTGAATTATATAACAACTAACAAGTAGAGGTGACAGAACCAGATCCGACCCGAGAAACCTCGACTCGACTCAAATCCGACCCAACCCGACATTTTCTGAAAAGTCAAATTGACCTGACCTGATCCGAGATCAAGTAGCATCCAATCCAACTCAAATCAACATATCATAAAAAAGATGATATTGAAATTTGTGGACCTGACCCGTCCATCACCCAACCCGACCCGACTCGACCCGAGATATTCTAGAATGTCAAACTGACCCAACACGTCCAACCTGAACCCCAAACCCGAGCCCCCGCCCACTCGATTTGCCACATGTAATTACAATATATATTTGAAATTCTCAAAGGACGATAAAGTTCTATTTTTAAGACTTCAACAAATTAAGTCTCTCAAATTAAGGAATTAAATCAAGCATGCACCTGATTGGTATCCTCCATATGATCTATCCAGTCATGAACCATGAACTGTATCCATGCAGCTGCTAGTATATTGAACTGTTTTCCTGTGTCCTTGTATTCTCTCCTGGCTAACAGCTTTGTCGCCACAACAAATGGATCGGGGCTCATCAACTGTATCGACAAATAATAGTTAATTATTTTATGCATAATCTGATGATTTAAAAGTATACCTCAAATTTCCATATGTTAACAGTATGATCTAATAAAAAAGAAAATGGTTATGTTTTTAAATTAACAACCACATATTAGCTCTTATTTTTAATACTGACAAAACTTGTGTCTTATTTTTTTGAGTTTCGACATTAATTCATTCATTTACTTATTTGAAGCCTGCAGAACGAACGACCAAGCAAAAAGTTTCATCAAGAAGAGTTTTATTAGTCTTGAAGTCAAAGTGTCAAACTAAATATTAAATAAGGAATAAAAATCAAACACTTTTTTGGTGATCTTTACTCCTTTAATTGTCTTCGTTCACTTTAATTTCAGGTTTATTTTTCATTAACTGAATTCAATACGTACAGTATCTAATTTTCTATTGAACAAAATAATAGGGATGCAAACCGAAATCAGCTGATAAGAAGAGAGCCCATCTAGGGCATGTATATATATACCAAAATAAAAGGGAAATAAGTGCTTAATTAATTTACATTAAGTTATTAACTTGTATTTTTAGAACTTAGAAATTTGGAATTTTGTAAAAAAAATACTAGATTTTTGTAAATAGTGTATAATTAAGTACCTCATCCTTTTGATCAACCGGCATCATGTTCCTCCCAAAAAAGGTGTTTTGACTACCAGCCGCAGCATTATGGGGATCGTTGTACTTCCCATCTCCGGTACGGTACATGAACTTCTTGGGGTCAAACAGCTCACCATGAGAACTCCCAACAGCTAGCAGGTTGTATTTTTGGAGGAGGGTCCGTCGGATTTGCAGGTAGAGTAAACCGATCGGAACGGGCACCTTGTGCCACAGGTTTCTCTTGTCAAATGCATGCATGAACTACAGGAAATTAAGAAAAATTAATACATTGGAAATTTATTTAGGTATGCATATGTAAATTAAATACTTCAACTAATGAGGAATATCAATTGGAAAGCTTCAAATAACTTGAATAGTTAATAAGGTGGTACACAAGCATGATAAAGCTTAAGTATATATATGCGTGCTTCTAATGGCCATATTTATGAACAAAATTTTTTAGTTACCACCATATGCAGGGAAAATAAATACATATTGGCACACATACTCATTTGAAAATATACTTAATTACAGCAGATTGCCCTAATTAAATGCTGCATCAATCTTCATTTGGTGCTTTTTTGAGATATTAAAATGAATATATATATATATATATATCAGAAATATTAATTAAAACAGATCAGACAATTAAAATGCGGCATCACTCGCTCAAACAATTTTCAACTTTTAGTTGCGTTATATATATATGATCAAATAAAAAAATGTTTACAGATGTTAATTATGACCAATTATTCTAGTATAAAAATACTTCATAAATGCCAAAATGTAATTAATTCTGAGCTCAACTGTATATGTATGCATCCTCTGTAATTAACACCCTTATCTTGCTATAAAATAAAACGCTGACCACATCAATTACATACATGCATACTGATTAATATATAACCACTACCTGATATTCTCAAGGAATATGCATGTCTGTATGTATACTGTATGAAGTATGTACATCAAAAATACTTGATGTATAAATTACTCTTAAACATTAATTAAAACGTACTAGAAAGCCAAGCTTGTCACCGAAAGACATCTTAGAGAAAACATCACGGAGGTCCGGATGAACACAAGGCTTGAAGAGTCCTCCACCCATGGCTACCTGCAAACAAATTAGATGAATGTACTTGAATATGAGGGCTTACGAAGAAGTGACAATAATATATTCTTTCGAAGTTGTAACAATCAATAAGGTGCAGTACTATATTTACAATAGAAAAGGCATGCAGATCAACCCCTTCTCAGTACTATATTTACAATCGAGAAGTGCATGATTGATTTGCTGGTAAGTTCTATATAGGCGTTTAAAAAAAAAGATATTATGTGTAGGTGTAGCTGCTCAGAAACCGATAATTTTATGGGAGCTGATACAGTGATAAAAATCTGTGCCGGTAACCAACCATCCAACCAAATTAAATCCTTTAAGTGGCGATATATCAAAATTGATATTCATGTAGTTTATATACGGCAATGATATTCTAGCTTAGGGTGTATAATAACAATCTACACCCACCTCCTATTACCAGTACTAGAAAAAATAATCGTCAAAATTCTCGTTGGAAGTTATGATTGGTCTTGGGCAAGACTGCATAGAGTCCAGCCGAAGCTTTTGAGATAGAAATTAAAGGCATTGCCAGCAAAAATTAGCAACAAACAAAACAAAGCACAAGCACAAGATCAGGAGAAGCAGTGCCCATTACGTTGAGACCCAGATCAAAATCACATGAATCTCCGAACGAAAATGTTGTTTAGGGCAGTTCCAGTGGAACAAATCATCACAATTCATAGTTTACGATATTGTATCAAGAAATCATCATCTTCAATGGAGTAATTTTAACTACAGTTCGAATAAAAATCCAACCAATCATTCGCCATGTAGTATTGGATCCTTTGTACCTCCCTACACGCGTAACGTGCACGACACAGAGCGCAGGATCCAAGCGGAGAAGGCAAGAAACCCCAACAGCGTTTTGTCGATTTCTACACACCTCGTTGCTAGCGTGGACCTCATTTCCTCATATGAAGAAATGGTTTCTTCCTTCTTTACTCTCTCTCTCTCTTCTTTAACTCGTTTGCCATATCAGCAAAATATTAATAAAACAGACTAATTAATACTACACATAGAAACCACTGTAAACGTATTATTAGGCCTACCCTACACGGCAACGGGTGTCACGGTCGGAGCCATGAAACAGTAGTTAAGCCCCGGGCTTATAACAAGCTAATAAATGTTAGCTTGGCTTCTTCCTTCTTGCTAGCACAGCAGGGGGCGTGGCTCCGCCACTGACTCGCTGACTATACTAATTGTACTATAAAATGATTCCTACCTGTTGGACCATGATGACCGTTAACTAATTGTACTATAAATTAATTGTATACATACATCAGCAGGATGGCGACAGGGGCAGACCCACTTCAATTCAAAGGTATTCAGTTGAATACCGTATCCTTTAATTTATCAAAAAGATTTCGTTTATATATTTTTTTTTTCAAAAAAATGGTACAAAATAATGTTGTGCACAGCAGCAAGCTGGCAAGCCAGCAACGCATACGACGACTTGTACAATAATGTTGTGCCAACTAGCTAGGTGCCAACAAACCCAAGCTACATCGGAGCTCAAATCCATCCATGGTAACCCATACTGGTACCCAGATTGGAACAAGCAAATCACTCAACAAGAATTCGAGAAACTTTATTGCTACAAGTAGAATGTCCCATAAAAACGACATCATCGGACGCTCCATATCGGCGCAGACCGCAGGGCCCGCAACCATCCTCCTCCACAGAAAACATAGTCATTTGTTTTTTTTTTCAGGAGACGGGTTTCTACTTGTCCACGCATTTCTACCGAGCTCCTTTTCTCATCTGCTCCCACATCTCAGTCCACAAAAATAAGACGAGCATGGAGAAGCATCTACAGCTTGCCTCCACCCTCGGCTTCATTTGCAGCAAGATCTACCATGAATCGGCACCGAACCTGCCTTCTTCTCCCCCTCCGTCAATGATTTGCAGCTAGAAAACTAGACAGAACGGCGCGCTCCGCCGCGCCCGAAGACGTACATTAATCATATTAAAAAAACGTACATTAATTCGATTGAAGTTCAAACAGTATTTGCAAATACACTGCTGAATGCGGCTGCGCTGGTGAACATGCAGAGCGTGGACCCCAAAGCAAAATTAAAAAAACAGACACAAACCTCCACTCCGGACACCCTTGACACCTCTCAGCTCTTTTTTTTCCCTTTCTTTTCTCTTTCTGCCTGTTCCCTGCTGACACGCAGGCAGGAGATACGCCACGCATTGTGCCTCTCCGCCACTCGTCTTCACAGCTCGTCGATTTTGGCAACAAAACAAAAGCCTGCCTCCTCCCTCTCTCCGCTCAATCTCCCTCGCACACCAAAAAAAAAGCAGCAACGGCAGCCGCATGCTTCTTGGTCACCGCGTCCCCTCTCTTGCTCCTCTTTCCCGGCTTTGGAGCTCACAAGCACTTCACTGCCCTCTCTAGTACTCTTCGCTGTATTGCACTCCATATCCTCTCTCTAAAATGTTCCCATCGCCCGTTTCTCCCACTCCTCTGCTACCGGCTTCGTGCAGCCGGCAACCTAGCCTCCTCTTGCTAAGAAGCTTCACCGGATCTGGACGATTGCCAGCTCGGTCTTCATTCCACGGCGGCGCGGGAGATCTAGTGGAGGCGGCTACCTTGGGCGAGCGAGGTTGACGATGGCTTTCCGATGCCTCGTCGACGCCGCCTTGCTCTGCATTGTGGGGGGCGTCGAGGCCAAGCAAGATTTTTCAGAGCCATTGTCCTCTCCCTCCGCCCTAGTTCCCCATCCGAGATTCCCATGAGACCTCAACCTGCCGGAGAGCAGCGTGGCGGCCCTATCCCGCCGCCTCCTCTCGCTCATATCTCGCAGGAGCGTACGAATCGTAGCATAGGGGCTTCGATTCGGTGCCTTCAGGTTCGATTCGCACCGCCGTCTCCTCCCATTCTGGCACTGAGCCTGTTCCTTTCTCTCTCTTTTTTTTCCTTCCCAGCGGGCATGAGGCGGCCAACAAATCTGGCTGCACCGCCCTCTTCTCTTCTCTGCACAGTTTCCCTCCATCTGGACAATGACCCTGACCCGATTCCTTTCTTCTTCCTCTTTTTTTTTTCTGTTCACAGTGAGGCCGAGGCGAGCCAACGAATCAGACGGCATGGGCACGGGCTCGTCTGTCAAAAGGGAGCAGCACATGGTGAGGGCCCACAAGGAGGCGGGAGTAGGGGCAAGTTGGGAAGCAGAGCCGGACGTGGAGGAAAAGCCGACGTCCACGTGTGTGTGCACAGGAAAGGTCCACGTCTGCCAAAATGCTACAGGGTGGCCTCAGGCTTTGTCCCATCAGAGAGTATACTAGGTAGGTAGGCGCGCTCCGCCGCGCCAATTCGGAGAATGTATCGTTATAATGTTGAGGACAACTTAAAATACTAATGTATGAAACGTTATGTTATAAAACAACTTTAGAAAGCTTTGTATGATTTGTATAAACTAAAGGGCCTCCATGAAAATGTGGAAGCAATGTTTCTCCGTGAAGTGTGAACTGTCGTTTGTGTGCTCCCCATCAACCAAAAAAAAATCCAATTGAAAAGGTAGTGGGTCCCACTCCCACAACAACCCCTGCCTCTTTTCTTTCTTCAGTTATTTTCTCTAGCGCAGTTCTTGTCAGGATCACGGGTGGCATGCGCGCTGGATGGGGCAAGGCCACGCCGCGGTCCCGCTCTCCACACGTCGACAGCTGCGAGTAAAGACGGGCTGCTTCTCTCCTGTTCTTCTTTCCTTTCCTGCTCTCCCCATGCGCACCAGCAGCACCATTAGCTCCCTTCGCCAGAGAGCCATGGAAGGCTCCTCCATTGCCTCCACGAGCAGCTCCATTCTTCCTCACCGTTCTCGTTGCTTTTTATCCCACAGCCAGTTGACGGGCCCAAGAAAGATCAGCGGTTGTCCTCTCCCCTCCGCCTAGTCCCCATCCGAGATTCTCATAGGAACCAACCTGCTGGAGCACCGATTGAAGCGGCTTCTTCTCCTCCGTTCGTTTGAAGCGGCTTCTCCTCATCCGTTCGCTTGAAGTGGCTGCCCTTTGCGTGGCCCACGGCCTGTGCGTTGGCGCCGACACATGGGGAGCAGCATGGCAGCTCCATCCGGCCTTCTCCTCTCCCTCGTATCTCGCAGTAGCGTCCGAACCGCAGCATAAGGGCTCTGAGTCTCTGATTCGGTGCCTTCCAGTTTGATCCGCGCCGCCCTCTTCGATCTCTTCTCTTCTTTTCTCTGCTTCTCTGTGTCGTCTCCTCCCATCCCGGCACCGACCTGGTTTCTTTCTTTTTTTCCTCTGTTCACAGCAGACATGAGGTGGGGCAACGAATCAGGCGGCTTGAAAATTGTGGCCGGGCACGGGCTCATCTACCACAAAAGAGCAGGAGCAGCACATGGTGGGGGCCTATAGGGAGGCGGGAGCAGGGGTAAGGCGGGGAGAGAGAGCAGGACGTGGAGGAAAAACGGATTATCCACGTCGCTATAAATTGACGTGTGAGCACAGGAAAGCTCTACGTCTCCCAAAATGCTATGGAAGGGCATCAGGCTTTGGTCTATCAGAATATAGTTATACTAAGTGTGTGTTTGTTGCATGGGGTCTAAACTTTAAGAGGGTTTTTGCAACGAATATTGTGATTACAAATAAAGTTTAATTACAAAACTAATTTCAGGACTCCGCTCGAATTCGCGAGACGAATCTAATGAGGGTAATTAAGCGTGATTAGACGATAGTTACTGTAGCATCACTGTAGCGAAACTTAGATTAATTAGGCTCATTAGATTCGTCTCGCGATTTAGAGAGGGTGTCGTGACATAGGTTTTGTCATTAAATGAATAAAAATATTCTTAAATAGTAAGATTCTCTTTGATGTGACAGGTCTAAACTTTAGAGGGGGTGCCACGAACGCACCAAGGAATAGTCTAAAGCTGAAGCGGCAAAGCTTCCGCCACTCCACAGCGTTTTGGCCGACGTGGTCACTTTCCGGTTTCGACGCGTCGTCCTGAGCTGGCGTGGCCGCCTTCCGCGATCGACACGTTGCCTTGGTAGGTCGGTTCGCTCCCTCTCAGCAGGCGTTGCGTTGCGTCGACCGCCACAGCTGCCGGAAGCCCACGCGGAGGTCGACCGGTGGCTAGGCATGATTTGCCTGCCAGCCTGCTAATCGGCGTCGACGGCCCGCTGGAAACGCCTAGCCAAGCCATTCCCCACCGATGTTGATGGCTCAGCCGCTGCAAGCCATGCCAAAGTCAGCCTCAGCCCGTGTCTAGCCATGATTTTGATGCCCGTACCTTCGCCGACGCGGCCACGGCATGCCAGCCCACGCCCGTCGGCTGTGCGCCTGTGCCCGCCGCGCGCTTGTGGCTAGACATGATTTCCCCGCCTGCCTGTTAATCAGATTCAACGGCCCGTCGGACCACCCCACCACTAGCCAAGCCCGGCAACCGCGAGAACATCGAAGCGAGGGGAGGCAGGGGCAGGGAGGAGGCGGGGGAGACCACACGACGCCCCTGGAGCCAGTGCTTGATTCATGCCTCCTGTTGGAGCTCGGTCCTCCGGTTGATGGGGAAGGAAAAGATGAGAGAGGAAGACTGGAGCAGCGTGAAGAAAGCAGGGAGAAGAGGCTGTGGTATTGCCGTGGAGAGGATAAGATATGGTCATTTTGCAAATACACCACTGCTCTACATAGTATTTTTATGTTCGATCTGCTGAATTGCATTCTTAAGGTCCAGCCCTTTACCTTTATGAAATCTACACACTATCTTTGATATATATGAAACTGAACAAATATGGAAGTGATTTACCAAGTTTTTCTTCACAATCTATCCACTTGTTGATGCTAAATGGGCGCGGCAGAGCGCGCCGTTTTTCCTAGTAAGTTACATCTGTGGGAGGCAGAAGTGAACCAGGGCGTTTTGGCCTACGTAGTTTAGCTTCTGTGCTGACACGTATCGCACTACTGTTTTCTCAGCGGTGCCCGCCTAAGCGCACAGCCTTTCCTCCTTCCCCTGTCTTCGTTTCGCCTGTGGGCCTGCTGTGTCGGTTGCCTCAGCCGGCCTCAATGGGCTTTGCCAATTCGTTTTGCAGCCCTTTTGACGGACATTGGGCCTGGTTTTACTGGATCATCGTTGTTCCATGTTGTTTCGGCCCGTATCTGCACCAGCCGAAGATCGACGAGAGAAGTACATAATCCACGAAACATGCTCGCCAGAGAAGATCGATCGCGCCGCCGCAAAAGACGCCATCGCACAGCGACTGCTGAACAAGCAATAAATATCATGGGCCCTTCTCCACCGGACAGTCAGCTGCTGCAGCTCCTCTAGCAACGAGCTGTCTAGCCGCCGTGCCGTACAATGACGCACAAGCCCGCACCGAGCCGCTCGACGCGCCGCCGTCGAGGGGGAGGCAAGTTCCGATGTGGTGCAGCCCTGCCCTGCTTCATGGATCCGTCCTCCAGAAGGACGCCCTCCATCGCTCGAACCGTCACTGATCGAGCCGATGCAATCCATGCCATGCGAGATTCGTGTGCGATTGTGAGGCTAAGGCCACTTGCAGTTATCGTGGACGGGATTGGGTAGAGGAGGATTGAATTCTGTGGGGACAAAGAAGGCCAGAAGGAGCTGTTAGAGTGAGGTGATGAAAGCTCATAGGTGAGAGGGAAGAGGAGAGGGATATCAACGGAGAGGAGGAAGACGACTCGCTCTGTCGCTCAAGCTATGAGACCCTGCGCCCTCCTGCCGAACGGGTCGACCGAACGGCTCCACATGCCTTCAACCTGATAGATGAAAGTGATGGGCTGAGTGATGGGCTAGCCCAGCTAGGTGTACATAAACCCAAAGGCCGAAACAAAATAGAGCGGTCTGTATACCCATCTGCCAACCAATCTGCCCATCTGTCCTTATAAAATATGCTAAAAAAATCTGCCCTCATAAAAAAAAGAAAACAAAAGAAAAGGAAAACAAATCTATGGATTAAGACACGAGCGCAGCGGAGCGCGGCCCAGTATTCCTAGTAGATATTAGCATACGGATGCGCGAGAGCTTCATCGTCACGACGCTCTCCTCTTCGTCTCTCAGATCTCGTCGTTTGCTCCTTCGCAGGCCCCCCATCTCTCTGGCCTCAACGTCGTCGAGGATGGCCTAGACATCGATGGTGTGCAAGCACCTCACCATCACCCTGATTGTTGTTGCTGTTTGGGCCACCGTGATGCGATTGGCCGTGCGTACTACGAAGGTATACGTCGCGAACGATTGCGGGTTAACTCTACATTTGGCATGTTGCAATAATTGTGTTTTTGGATGTTACACTATATAGTTGATTTGCGGTGTTGCAACAGGTACCCCGGATTGGAACAAGCAAAGCACTCAACAAGAATTCAAGAAACGATGTGAAGAGCAAGGCTAGCTACTTACCTCTCGTAGAGGAGAAACCTGGAGATGCGCTGAGCTCTCAGAAATCCCCGCAGGTCGGGGAAGAAAATAGGCTCAACTCACGCTAGGAGAAGAAGCCCGGACGCTCTGACGACGGGGGGTGCACGACGTTATATATTAATCCATTGAAGGTTGGCTCGACGACTCCAAGTTTAATACTCCTATTGATGCAAGGATGTGGGGCCAGCCCGGCCCCAGGTTAGTAAACTAACTGTTGATGAAAATTAAAAACAAATGATGTGACACGTGACAGATGTATTGGCCTATCTTTATCTTTACCAAACGGAGTGACTTTCTAGGGTCTGTATCATCCTTTGTAGGATCCAATTTTGTAAGATCCAATGAGAAAAGTCATTGCATGTCACATCATGATCGAGGCACATGACTAACTATTTGTAGGATCTAATTTTGTAAGACCTAATCATCAAAATTAAAAGATTATATCATATCCTTCTGTATCTCTTTGATGAGTTTTTTTTTTGCGACCGTACCTTAGCACGTTTTTAATTAAGAGGAGAAAAAATAATTACAGGCGAGGTCGTAATGGCCTGGAAAATTAAACTGCTCGATCGCTTTCCAGGCGAGGTCGTAATGGCGTCATATAAAAAATAGATTAGGTATAGGAAGGAGGTACGAAGAGCGCATTTAGGCAACACGCACTTGCAAACCTCTAATCTTTGCACATGTACGACTACTCTTTTGCACATGCAACACACGCATAGGATGATTCATTCAGCACCGATCATTGTGCCCATAATAATCTACGCAAGCACGAGAATTGGAGGGCCCACATCCCGAAGCACTTCAACTCGGAAAGCCAAGAAACAGATCTCGAGACAATCAGAGGCTGGCACACGGCTTCAAGGGCCCACAAACAGGAAGAACCCGTCTAACAGCCTGTTCGGATGGCTGGAAATCGCTGGGGCTGGCCGGCTGGTTTCACTGTTGCTACAGTGCCCACGTGTCTAACAGTCGGATGTAACGGTCACAAGCTCCAGCCTAGCCCAGCCACTTCAGCTCAACCGAACAGGCTCTAAATTTACCACAAACCACCCTGTACCCATTTGGGGACTCACCTAGCAGTGTCCCGGATGAAAGGCAGCACAAGAGGCAGCATGCAAGGATTGGCTGAACCCCATGTTCGGCCGAACCAGGACGGCCTCCCGTCTCGCTCAGTTTTGGCGGGAAGAACCCCCGTGCTCTCCCCAATGCGGTTCACTAGGTTCCATGTATAATCCCACTAGAAACCACCTTTGGAGGATTATATCACATTCAAAACACAACAAAAAGAGAAGACAAGAGCTCCACTACAAGACGAAACCCTACATCCGTAGTGCTTACAAAATAAGGAGAGAGTGAGAGGTAGTTTGTCTGGATTGAAGGTTGCTGGTGTAAGATCTAATCATAAAATTTTAAATATATATTATATCCATCCGCATTTATCTATCCCTTTGATGAGTTGTGAATGATCCAGGCTGAGTTGACCTAGGAAAACTGGTCGATTGGTTTCGAGGCGAGCTTCAAATTGCACAATATAAAAGAATAGATTAGGAAGGAGGCACGAAGCACACATAATGCAACACGCACATGCAACCTCTAGTCTCTGCACATGCACATGTACGACTACTACCTCCTCGTCATATAGCTATAAATTAATAGGCGCGTGCAACACCCGGAGGCTGATTGATCCATCACCCATCATTGATTAGGCTAGAACATTTCGCAAACAGTTATGTGACTGTACAATCTAAAATTAAATAGGCAAATGAAATAATGGGCGTGCTCGATAGTGCTAAGCCGGCAGCTGCAGCCAGCCAAGACAATATCCATTGTCCAGTAGCTGCAGCTGGGCAGCAGCAGACCTGTGATCCTATCTACAATATACTATCTCTATAACTAATGCAAAATGATTCTAATTTTAATATTGCTAAGGGCTACATCATTGAAAATATTTATAAGTCATCTCTATGTCTAGTAATCAACGATATTGATTTTAATATTACTAATAACGATCCATTGAATCTATTTCAAATTTATATATAACAGCGTCGTACGTGCTCTGCGTTGATTACATCAGTGTCGCCATCAAGTGGATATGCGCTAATTCACAATCACGCCAGCAGGTCACCCGATCTTGCCAAAGTATCCTACGCAATGTTTTCAAATCGTTAACTCAATCCTAGTCGCTAACGATTAGATGAATCAACCGTGACTAGATATCGATTAATCATGATTAGTTCTGAACTAGTCGACCAGATCGACCACTCGTTCTAAGTATCTGCATCTGTAAGTCAAAACTCGGGAAAAGCTGTCTATAGCTTACATTTGTGTCTTCAAAATGTTGTGCTTATAATTGCCGGTGAAAATTAGAACATATAAGCA
Organism: Eragrostis nindensis; assembly: GCA_012490785.1. NCBI lineage: Eukaryota > Viridiplantae > Streptophyta > Magnoliopsida > Poales > Poaceae > Eragrostis > Eragrostis nindensis. Next base: position 42,802 of record JAAXCT010001982.1, read on the forward strand.
ATTAAGGAGAGCACAAAGCTTGGTAAACTAGAAATATTCCTTTCCACTCGTGCTCGGTAAATGGTGGCAGCTGCAATACGTGGGTTTACCTAATTAGTCGTGACTAAATGATGATTAGTCGCTTGATCGGTTGACTAGATAATATAATCGAATCGAATTCCCTGATCGATGTTCAGGGGTCGAGTTGTTAATTAATCATTGGTAAATTATGATTAATCTAGCAATTTCAAAACAATGATTCCTACGTGCATGAAGCTTCGAATTTAGTATATGGTACTGCAAAGGGCGGACACAGTTCCCGTGCAGTTGCAGGTATGACAGCAACTTAAGCAGTCGCCGGAGCATAGAAGGGGAACTGTTCCGTACTGTTTGGCACTGTATGTTGCTGTAGGCACCGCTTCTTTGTTCCTCATGGCGTCCTCAGCATTAATAACTCCTTGTCGTTATAGCAGTAACCCACAGTACTACAGAAACCGTTTTTAGAGGTGGGTAAAACATTATTTTTAGGGGTGGTACATCACTCGCTCTTAGCTCTCACAGTCGCAGCGATAAATAGCAGTTTGCAGAAGCGGGTGACGTTCTCGCCCCCGAAAAAACCATTTCAAGGGTTGGTGACACCATCACCCGCCCCTCGAAATATCGTTCCCACTAATACTTTCAGTGTTTGAAATATAAATTTGCTGATGCTGTACATAATGATTTCAAAAAGAATGTTTCTCGCAAAAGTGTTTCCGCCAGTACGAAATGGCACGCATCTTTTGAGAAAGATGTTTTAGTGAGGGACACAATTTAAATTAAGCATATAAAATAATAATATAGAAATAAATCCATATATATACATATCATTAGAGTATTTGAGTATTTGCACATTGAGAACATGTTTTTCCTTAGGATCAAATATGTTTAGCCTTCATGTCGGTACTCCTGATTGTCCTAGTCACGTTGGCTTATCTTTAGTCGCCAATGGATGTTTTGAGTGGACATAGTCACCCCTTGGTTTTATGACAGGCCACCACCTGCCCCTCGAAATACTTCTTCAGGGGCAGTCTCTGTGCTACGGTAGCGCCCAATTTTTGGGTGCCTGTGGCAAATTCGCCCACATCTGAAAAAAAATCGGGACGCTCTTAGAAATCGTTTCATTTTTTATAGTGCCAATAGCTTGGCAGCGGCATCATCGGACTACCTCCAACAGCTATGTGGAGATGGCGCCCGCGTTAATCTTGTCATCAGGACTTAGTCATCGTCTTCATGGTGTTACCTTAACTAGTATCAACTATCAACTTACGGCGGCAGCGCTGCCGGGTGTAGGTGTCGTGCTTCCATCTCAGGTGCAAGACTTCAAGCTCCTTTTGTAGCAGGATTCTTCCATCGGCTATCCTTTTTAATTTCTTCCAATAGATGTCTATCATACGAAAGTAGTAGCCGATTAAAGGCACTTCCAATACAGACTATACGAGTCCATACTCGAGGACCGTAGACTTGGAGTCCAAATAAGATATCAAGTCTTAGTTTTTCTCCATTTTTCTTCAGTAAATATACTGTCACATCAGCAAAAGACTATAAATTAGGAGGTAATAATAGACTTAGATTCTATTATAGAGTCTGCATGGTAAGTGCTCTGAAGAATTCAAGAGTTGTTCCTTTGGTTGTCCATCTACTGTTCGGATAGGCTGTAGTATTAATTTTCTTCCCTGACAACTTGTATGTCCGCAAACCCTGATGTTGAGCACGAGGTGCCAGCCGAGGTGTCCGCGAATCGGTTGGCCCTCAACTTGTACTCCCTCCGTCCCAAAATAGTTGTCACTGGACATCATGTTTGACTCTTCGTCTTATTCAAAAAAATTATTTAAATATAAAAACAAATATGTCATGATTAAAATATATTCAATGATAAAACAAATTGTAAAAAAATAAATAAAATTTGCGTAAAAAATATGAATAAGATGAGCAGTCAAAAAAGTCAACAGCGACATCTATTTTGGGACAGAGGGAGTATGTCCTCGGTCCTCGGCCACCAAAATTATTAAAGCTCCACCAACTCTCGGCTCATGAATTTTTTCCCGCCATCGCTATCAGCCATCACCTCTTCCACATGTACTATTTCATTATTTGGCTATTCCGGAAAAAGAATAATCTTAGTTGACATTTCGGCCACGTATCTTTTTTTTTTTTGGTGTGCAAGCTTAATCGCTACTCCCTCCATTCCTAAAATGATAGTCATCGTTGATGTCCGTACCACAAATTTGACCGAATTTGTAAAAAATACGTGCAGCATTTGTATCTCAAAATAAATTTGTTAAAAAATTAAATTCAAATATCTATCTAACGAGACATAAATATCTCCATCGGCTCTCCCTTACCATCTGCCAAGGGACATAATAAGCCTGCGGAGCCCTGGTTGAATACGTCGTTGCAGACCAAGCTCTGAGTAAAAGGGTACTTAGCCGTTTGGCTTCCATCTCTGCTTCGTCGACGAACCTTCTATCTCGTCTTTATCGGCTTGCTTGTCTCCAATCTGGCGCAATCGCTGGCTCAGGACGGCAACAGTGAGCGGCGAATTGTCGACGACAATCGTGAGGAGTATGGCTGTTTCGGTGACGATAGATGTTGGCATCTTGACGGGGCGTGCTGATCTTTGAATCTTGAGGGCGAAAATTCTTCTATCGGCTGATATTATCTTCATTTCATAGGCTATTTTCCACAAGCAACTTATCCTTTGAAAATTTGTACACATGCATATACGTGACCTGCAGGCTGCAGCCGATCAAATAAATTTGCCTCCCTTCATCATCGGTCAGCAAATGTACTAGCAGATGGGATCCATGGTCAGCTTGTGCCCCGACTCACACGGGCTGCCACCGAAGAACTGCAACAGCTGCTGCCAATAATTCAGAATGTCACGCTCTCGCAGGTACCGGACAAACGCCTCAGCCCCTTCATCAACAAGGAGAACAAGCTGTGTGCCGGTCCCATTTACAAAATGCTTGTCGCCGGCACGGGCTCTCCATGTGACTTTGCCCAGTTCGTATGGCAAAACAAATCGCCTCCGCGGGTACAGTTTTTCAGCTGGTTGCTTGTTCAGGAAAGAATTCCATCGAGGTCCAACCTCGTGTACAAAAAGATTGTACTGGATGATATCTGTGAACTGTGCAGCGAGGCGCCAGAGACGCCAAACCACATCATGTTTGAATGCAGCTTTGCAAAAGAGTTCTGGGTTGCTCTGGGATCAGCTCTTCCTCCATCCACTTCAGTCCGTCGAGCATGGGAACTGCAGCGCCCGCCGTCCATACCCGCCAAGCACTTTGACTGCTTCGTGCAACTCTGTTGTTGGCTCCTCTGGAAGCACAGAAACGAGGTGGTCTTCCGCCACGAACCGAAGTCCGTTGACAGATTGTTGCGTGCTTGCAAGGAAGAAGCATTCCTATGGCGGTGTCGATTGCCTCGTGATGATTACAGCATCTCTGATGCATGGTGTAATTTCTTTCGTATAAATATGTAGCCATACAAACAATTTTCTCTTTTCTCAAACCCCACATCATGTAAATGACTTTGAGCCTAATGGGCTGCCATTAATCTTAATGGAAATCAGGTGGGGATTTCAAGATCCCCCCCGTTGACCTTCAAAAAAAAAAAATCATTATTCATCATCTCTAATCGGCTTGGAATTATTTCATCCATCAGCGGCCACTGCCCAGGTATCGGCCATCCATTCAGACGATAGTTTACTGCCGAATGATGTTCTACCCCATGTATCTTCTTCCGGAACTCTGTACTCAACGTACGCATGAGCATGAGCAAGATAAGCAGCACAGTGCCGATACCGAACATAACGCGTCAGCCGAGGGAGTCATCTTTCTATCGGCAATTGTTCTCCCTTCGACTATCTGTTACCCGGCAAAACGGATGCCGAATATCACAGATGATAGAGTACCAGATCAACGCCCTGGCCAGCGACTCGTTTCCGCGGCAAACGAGTAAAGCTTCCTTACTAACGTGAAGGAGAACGAGTATTTTTCTCAGCAAAATACTAAAGGGTATACGAAATAAAATAATAGATGCAAACGAAACATGGATTGTCTTCCCTTCCTGTTTACAAGTCTAAACTATATATAGAGTTGATTACACAAATCTTATCTAAACTAACTACTATTTGAACCGGACTCCACCTTTTCTATCCCGTAACCAGCTTCCTTCAGCGCCAAGCAAATCATTGGTCTAACCAATCATCTCCGAGTCCGCTACGATTGTCGCCCGTCCTGTATACACCGCACCACACGCCTTCCTCTGACTGGCTTCTATCCACAGCGCCATGCAAACCACACCAGCCACCCGCAACACATCATTCACTGCACGTTGAACCAAATTTTGTATCCAACACATGCCCCCCTGCCCTTTTGACAAACATGTTGATTGTCAAAAGGCACTTTCGGCGCTAACCTCCTTCAAGCAATTTGCCATTCATAAGCGTGTACTTCAATACTTGCCGCCGAAGCTTCCTATCCCTCGTGTTCTCAGGATCCTGCAAGCAATGGGTTAATGGTGTACGCCAATCTTGCTTACTTTCACTCACTGTTAACCCAGCCTGATGACTTATATGGCCTGGATTATCACCTGGACTTGTTTCACGCAATAGCCCGGTCACCTGCATATCCTGACCTGAACCATCGTCTTTACCTAATTTATGTGGCGGCTCAGTCTCTTGCATACCCCGACCTGAACCACCCTGCCAGTTTCTTCCCTGCCATCACCTTGATGCAACCCGGCCGCTTGCACATCTTGACCTGAATCGCCTTTTTCTGGCTCGGCTTGTAACGCACCCGCTTGAACCCAGCTCGATTGACCCCGGCAACAGCCCGGCCACCAGAGTACCCTGACCTGGACAACTGCCGTTTGGATCTCCGATCATCTCGCCAAGCAGCAACTCGGCCACAACTTTATTTAAACCTGAACCACCATACTTGCTTTTACCGATCTCAGCATCAGCTGTTAACAGCCCGGCCTGACTCATACATCGGCCTGGACTATTGCATCCATTTATGCCTGTATTAGTTTCATAAGAAAATCCCGTCTGCTCGGCCTCGCGCGTCCCGCAACCTGAAGAACCGCCATTGCCTGACCCGAGCAGCCCGGCCCTGTACGTTCTGCGGCCTGGACAACTCTCATCACACGTACCTTGTTGCTCAGCTTCAAACATCCGACAGCCAGAACGACCATCACCATGGAGATTCCATTGCTCGACCTTATGTGAACCACGGCCTGAACAATGGTTGCCCCCCGTGTCTTTCTCAGCAAACATGTCATGCAAACCATGCTGCACAAAAAAAAAAACATACCTTTCTACTCGATACCCGGAGGCTTGTTGTGCCAGAGTGTTAGCTTTCTTATTTTCACATTTAGGAACATATTTTATAGTAAACGTGTCAAAACCATTTATTATGTTAAAGCATTTATTCAAATATGATCTTAACATACCTTCTGGTTGAGTTCCAGGTGCAGTCCACCTGCCTCTCCGACCGTCCACGAGCTTCGGTACGTTCGCCGATTCCGAAACACGCGCACAATTCGCCCCTGCATCACGAGCCCGAGGACTATCGCATGATCCGCGCCTTTTCTGTTTTATCCTGATGGCACTCGTTCTGCCGGACAAGGGTGTGCCCGCTCGTCGTTACCTTTCATCATCAACCCTACTGGCCCATAGTTAGACACCAACCCTGGTCCGACTACTCGCCGCTTAGCAATTAACTCTCGTCGGGCCGCCCTCTCTGGTGTGTCGTAATCTCTCCTGTGACTATCGCGCGCCCTCTTACGCTCCCCACCAGACAAGATAACACGGTCCAACTCGCTCTTCCCAAACTCACGGATCACGTCCGTCACCATGCGTCATGGAACCTGCCCCACCACACTCCCGCACGGCTCTTCTTCTACCACCGCTGCTGGTTGTTGCCGGTCCCTAGCTGCACCTGCCTCAGAACGCGATTCAAGTCTAACACTATTCCACTCTCTAAGACGTGGCTGAACAGCCTGTAGGTTGCTTGCCTGCCTATTGTCGACGAGTCGCCGGGATACACTCCTCCAATTTTGTGCCGCGTATTTATCCATTAAGTATTTGGCTGTGGGTTTAAAATTTGGTGCACGCCTCTTCTGATTATTCACTTTCCACACGCCCACCTCTGGACCCTTGGGTTTGAGCATCTTGGCTTCTAATTCTCGCTTAATGACCACGTTTTTCCCCTCTAGAGACCCGCTCACTTGATCAGCGCGTAGCAGTACACGCTTTCCCTCTAAATCAATGGTATTCACCGAACATTTGGTATGCTCAACCATGTCTAGCGAAGGTATGCTACTGTCTGTATCTATTTTACTACTTAAACAAATATTTTCTACAGCAGTAGTAGCATGACTACCCACGACCTGTTTACCCATAACACTAGAGTTGTTGTCATTTTCCTCATCGTCAGATTTAACAGTAACCAGACTCTCAACATGTTTAGCTATATTAGTTGCGTGCTCACTACTAAGTTTAACATCCTCAATTGTTGTTTTAGCCCGAAATTCAGATGGTAAACTAAAAGGCTTCTTCTGATCCTTAACAAACATAGCCGACTCTTCATATTGGACAACAGCCGGCTTTTCCTTTTCTAAAAACAATGTTCGTCCTTTGCCCACTACTACTTTCTCTTAGTGTTTTAGTCAATTGCTCCCTAAACTCAGGATATTTTCTCGCATAAATTTCTTTTACTTGTCTAATAAAATCACTTTCAACCACCGTTGAAGTACCTACATTAGGCGTACTAAGTGATGCAAATACCTTCGTTGCAGAGACACTTGCCGTGTCCGCCTTCTTGATGATGTCGCTCCGCGTCTTCCGGTAGTTCTCTATCTTCCTCCTCCGGAGATCTTCCATCTCCTGCTGGATCTCCTCCTCGATCCGCGCCTGCTCCTTCTCCGGCAAGTCGTCGAAGGTCACCGGGATCACGTTCTTGCCATCGATCTCGCAGCCGAGACCGTCCGCCGCCTTTCCCACCATGTCCGCTCCAGCCGACGATGAAGCCACCGACGTCGCCACACGCGCCGTGATCGTCGTTCCCCAGCGGAGTCGCCAATTATGTTACCCGGCAAAACGGATGCCGAATATCACAGATGATAGAGTACCAGATCAACGCCCTGGCCAGCGACTCGTTTCCGCGGCAAACGAGTAAAGCTTCCTTACTAACGTGAAGGAGAACGAGTATTTTTCTCAGCAAAATACTAAAGGGTATACGAAATAAAATAATAGATGCAAACGAAACATGGATTGTCTTCCCTTCCTGTTTACAAGTCTAAACTATATATAGAGTTGATTACACAAATCTTATCTAAACTAACTACTATTTGAACCGGACTCCACCTTTTCTATCCAGTAACCAGCTTCCTTCAGCGCCAAGCAAATCATTGGTCTAACCAATCATCTCCGAGTCCGCTACGATTGTCGCCCGTCCTGTATACACCGCACCACACGCCTTCCTCTGACTGGCTTCTATCCACAGCGCCATGCAAACCACACCAGCCACCCGCAACACATCATTCACTGCACGTTGAACCAAATTTTGTATCCAACACTATCCTTTTACTATTCTTCAACAGTTGGATGATCTCAGCCGGGGTACCATAGAATTCAAGTTTGTTTTTATCAACAGATCTTGTAATAAAGTAGCGCATGAATGTGCAAAACTGGTTACGCATAGTTCACCGATGGTGGAGTGGCAAGCTGATGCCCCATCAGTGCTATGGCGATTCCTCCTTTCTGATTGTAATCTAGCCATTGGCTAAGTTAATCCACCTGGCTCCCATAGAAAATAAACTCCAGCAACCAATACTTCTGGGCAGAGGGCAATAAATAATCCAAGAGACAATCTTCTGCTCCGCTTCTGTAATTTAATTTCATCAGTCCATGGGCTACTTCTGTTTCTTTTAAAGGCTGGCGGAACAAAATATTGGCAGCTCTTGAACTTGACGGGGAAGCGCCGGAATGAAGGTGGCAGGATCTACATGAACGCAGAACAGCTGATAAAGGCAGCTTGTGACGAGGCCCATGGCGGCGGCTCGAGCCAACATCCCACCCGCACGACGCAGATCACCGGCCGCGGGGTACGGTCATCGGGTCAGACCAGGCAGGGGCGAGCAAGGTAGCGGCCGGGTGCCGAGCAGGCACACTCATTACTTCAGGCGCGGCAAGCGCAAGGTCAGCGTCGGTGCAATAGGGGCTGGGCATTGTCACACAAACTGGCCACGGCTACGCATAGCACACAAGCGATGACTGGCTTGCTAGCAACAACACGGGCACACGGTCATGCCGGCAAGGAGCATGGAGCCGAAGGGGCTGCTGCTGAGGATGGCCAGATTCTTGCCCTGCTTTGACTCCCTAGGGAGCCACGACACAACACGGAAGGCCAAGGGAAGGAGGATGTGACCTTTGTTGATGTCGCTCGCACGCACCAACACCACGTCAGCACTAGGTGGTGGGGAAGAGGATAGACGAGAAAGGGAGAGGGAGGGAGCAAGGAATGGACGAGAGATGAAATATTGAACCGTTTCGTGAGGCCCACATACCAGACTAATGTCATAGCACAGTCAACATCTACACAGGCAGTTTGACCTAAGTTAAAGTGATCTAGGATTTGTATGTACAATTAGCAAGTTCATGGATCTAATTATGTGTTTTGTATCCGAATGACACAATGCACTCATAACAATATAAGTATGTGGAAGGTAGATAAAAACCGGGGGCAAAATGGACTCATGACTTCCACGGAAGGGGATAACACCTAGTACACCTTGGCCCACATGCACTTTTTTTTTAAATCTGGCAGGCCCACATGCACTTTTTTTTGAAATCTCGCGGCCCACATGCAGATGGCCCGTAGAATATTTGGCCCCGCTGATGTAGGTAGTATGTAGGAATTGGAATCTGAGTGATCTCAAAAAAAGAAAAAGAAAAAGGAATTGGAATCTGAGGAGCAGCATATGCGAGGGCCAAGCCCCGGTCTTTGTCGACTTAGCAGCCCCCTGATAATTGAGCGTGACCTAGTCAGGATGAACTACTTTTATGGGAAACCTGGACCTACAGTCTGGCTGAGAAACCTGCTACTCCTCCCCCTGTCCTTTTAGGTATATAGAATATAGAATAGAATATATAAGGGGCCCTGGCATAAGAATATTATTTTTAGTATATACTCACTATTAGTGAATATAGATATCCCTATTCGTGTCCAATTCTGATATGATACTAAAATAGATGTATTGGAATCTATTTTTCATTATCTTATCTACCAAATTCCATATTCATATTCGAACAATATTGCACAACAACTAATTATTAGTACCGTCACACTAGTAGGGAACAGACATTTAGTCCGGGTTAGGAAGCGGTATAGGAACCGACAGCCCAACCGGTGATAATGCTCTGGGGACAAAAGGCCTCCCCTTTTGTCACGGTTAAATCAACCGGCACAAAAGGGTGCCCCAGGCGCGCGCCCGTGGCGGCCAGATCCTGGACCGATCCCCTAAGCGACACCTTCCATGTCGAGAAGTACGGCGACGACCTGCTGCCGATGTCCGGGCATCGTCATCTACTCTTCCTTTCTCGTATGCAAACAGTTTGTTCGAGCAGGAGTTGCGGATGGGATCCCGTTGTTTCGTTGTGGCCTGGGACGATGGCGAAGTGCTGCTCGTGTCCAAGAAAGCAGGCGAGCGCGTGGTGGTTCGCAGGATGGACTCTGCAGGGCGTGTGGTCGAGCGGGTGAAGAGCATTGGCAGCCGAGCTCTCTTCCTCGGCACCAGGAGCGCCTTGTTGTTGACGCGGATAGGTTTCCGACCATTGGATCCAACAAGGTCTACTACCTGTTTGAGGAAAATCCGGGGGACGAGTATCTCAGTGTGTCTATGACGTCGAGGACGACACCCACGCGTATGACATCGAGGGCGATACGGAGAATGTGGTGTCGTCATCAGTGTGTTCTAGTATTTTTGATGTTCCTCTCACAGCTGTTCGGTTGATCTCCAACTACGCCGTGGACATTACTAGTACTCTGTATGCTCGTTATCTGCTCAAGTACTACGGTCCCGGTTACTTTCAGATAGTTGCCGAAGACCTGACGGATGGTGATAACACTCAGTCCTGAGTATGCTTTATGCTCTTTTGCTGTGTTCTGCAATTAGTATTAGTTTAAGATCAATGCTCTAGTTTATTTTACTCTCTTTTATATACTTATGTCAGTACAGATGAGCCATCTGATCTATGTCAATGTGCACTCCAACCATAATTTTGTGTCTTACAACCAAGAGAGATCTACACTGTCATGTTTGATTCTGGGCTTATAATGGTCCATGAAAGCTCAGGGTCGATCGCTATGAACTGAGGATGCCGGCCAGTTCCAGTTCCCCCGATTCACCCTCACACTCACGTTCTGATGGTGGGATGTATGCATCAGCTCTTGTTTCCTTTTGGCTTTCAATAAAAGCTTGAAAATATTTTATTTTAAAGGAAAACGCGCTCTGCTGTTACAAGCGTTTGATAAATGAATTTTGGTCATGGATGCAGTACGGGGAATTTACTCACTCGTTCACAACATCGGATGCCCTGTCGTGCTGCCATGTACGAGCTGCACTTTACTCACTCGTTCACAACATCGGATGCCCTGTTGTGCTGCCATGTACGAGCTGCACTCTGTTATTCCTACACTGTTGCGCACGTCATGGGCTGATGCTCTCCGAACATACTCCCTCCGTTCCAAAATGTAAGCATTCGTTGACTTTTGGACATCAAGTTTGACCGCTCATCTTATTCAATTTTTTTATAAAAATATAAAAACAAATAAGTCATGCTTCAAATATATATAATGATAAAACAAATAGTAATAAAATAAATGATATTTTCATAAATTTTTTGAATAAGACGAACGGTCAAACGTGAGATTCAGAAATCAACAAATGCTTATATTTTGGAACGGATGTAGTACCGCCAAGAGCAAGAAATGGATGGAGACCCGAAAGCGCGCGAGACCAGCATGAACTCATCATTCCCGGTTTACATGGCGCCCATAGAGCGAAAAATCTACTGGCAGATGCGAGACGCGTGGAAAAAAAAATTTCCGTGCAAAATCATGCATTACCTAGCCCAGGTAAACCAAGACTTTTCGGCCAATATAATAACTATAGGAAAAGGAAAATTCCATCACTTTCCTGACAGGCAACGCAACTGAAAACAAATACCTCCTCGTTTTGCGCTAAATCAGCATCCGAAGGGGTAAGGATACATGATGCTGCTCGCAATTTGCTTCCACTCCACCCAGAAAGTCGCAGCAGAAATGGTGAAATTTCTCAGACTTGCAAATACTGATCAAGCATTAAAAAAAATCGACTGGTTCAGCAAATATTTCGCCAACGAGGTGTGATTAAACAGAAAAAGGGGGAAACAAAAAATAAGGTAAAAAGCGCAGCAAAAACAATCACATACTAATAAACTGCAGAGGTAAAATAGGAAGAGCATGCAAAAAAATCAACTGGTTCAGAAAAAAATGATAGACCCTACTGGCCTTCGCTAAACATCACTTACACGATACCAATCAAGAACAACATTTAGCAGCCACAGACTGTTCACACTTCAGCAAATGCACAAAAGGAGACTCAAGAAAGAGATTGCTCACTTTGGTGTCTTGTACTGCACTTTGGGATCCCTCCTAAAGTTGCTCATTGTAACTCAACTAGACTTTTGAGGCGCGCTCCGCTGCGCCGTGTTGGCTTCGCGTTTGTCCGTGATTAACGTGTTAGCTTTGGGTTGAGGTGAACATATGAAGCATAGAAAGATGGGGAACAAACATATGAAATTCAAGACAATCATGTAGTGATCATACAGAAAAACATATACAACCACGACACTGGGCGCAGGAAGATAACTCTTCCGCTTTGGCATGAAACGTTTATACATGAATACCATCTAATGATGTCATCACAACGTCCAATTAAGAAACAGGAACCATCCTAATACATGTGGCTTGCAGGTGGATATGAAACAACAACAGAATGCCAACGCGCAGCCACATCAGCCTCAACGAAGTCGCCATAATCTCAGCAAATCAAACCATTGCTGGAAGAAAGCAGGACAGATCTCTCGTGTTTACTGAATAGGCTGCAGCAAGCAGCACAACCGTACCTTCTCTCCACTTGGATCCTATTTCTTTATTGCATAGCTACTTGAGCACAAAATCCTCTATTCTCCTATTGTTTCTGAATGGTTCCCAAATTATACTATGTTTATATTACAAAAAAGCTTAATCGGAAAATCAGTGGCATTTGCATCAGAATTTGTCTGACAGCAGCTGAAACACTTAAGAAATGCAGATTCACTCGAGCATAGTCGTGTAGCCTTAAGATGACACATGTCAGAAGGCACATGAACAATTCTCTGTATTTTCTGAGGCATATAATGGATCGCACCATTTTGAGTTTATTGAGAACAGCCCGGCCTAATCAAAAATCAAGCAAAGTTAAGCTCTGACCAATCAGCAGCTGTACAATTATGTATCACAATGGAGAGTAATAAACTTAATCAAGATTGATTCTACACACTGCCAACAATATGCAGCAAAATTTTTTTTTTCTATTGAAAGAGTAACGCCCCCATGTATACAACAACCATTGAACTATCAATGCTTCCTGTGCCAATCAGCTCAGCATATAACTACTTATTCACTATAGAAAATATCTGGACAACATAAGTTTTTTACATTCTCGGTAGCACACTTTTTCTATAAAAAAAAAGATTTGATGATCTGGTGTCATTTAATAGCAATACCTCAAACGGAAATGAAAAACATACAGAATGGTTTTGCATATCCTGTTCAATTATACCAAGTATAGATCCGCTGAAGCAATGCAAGAGCGCCATTGATCTAGATGCAAATGTGCCATATCTAGAACTCAGAATGTACAAAAACAATTTCATCAGCATATCCAAAAATACAGAAGAACATGTGATTGGTTGTAGAATCATGTAACATAAACAAATACAGATCATAGGACAGTACTATATAGTTATATGTGTAGACACCTATACATGAAGCAACATAAACATCTTTTAAGTCTATCCCGCAATCATCACAAATACCCGAGTGGCAGATGACTGACTCAAAATGAATCCTGATTCTTTACGGATGTGTAAATGCAACAGACAATATGGGAAAAGTACCCAATAAGTGCATCCGGCATTAGTAGGAGACTAATTCCATTCGTTAACCAGCAATGAAGTGATTTTTTCCAAGTTATAAGAGCATGTTATGCATTTTACATTTAGAACATGCACTTTTTATGAAAAATCCATTGTAGTTTGTTGTATCAATCCGAGCGAATGCTTTCATGTAATGCAAAGTAATGCAGTGGCAGACAAATTGATAAACTCAACATGGTGTTGCAATGTTTTAGATGATGCAGATATTGGCAACATGAGAAGTAAAGACAGAAAATTAAACGCTCAAGATGCCATAAGCAGCTTATTACTTGACCTCCACGAATGTGGTAAGAAACGCACAAATGGCAACATAGGAGTAGCCTACATAAATGTAGCACAACTGATGTAGCCAGTACTAACCCAGGCCCTACATCATTGATCACGAGAAGGAAAGGTCTATTGAAGTTTACAATAAGATATAGTTCCACTTCTCATTTACCCAACATGAGAACTGTCTGCTGGTAGCTCTCACTGAACAGTTATTGAAGGTCAGTGAGGTTTCAGGGAGCAGGCAACGGACTCTTTATATAGAATATAGGCAAGGTAAAGAAAAACAAATGTAGCTTGACCAACAGATTAAACCTGAAAACGGCACAATGAACCAAAAGCAAGTAATAATGTAACTATGTATTGAGTCTTACAATCATGATAATTCACTTTTGCAAACCTTAGTCCGACAGGAAGAAGAAATGTCTTTTCAATCTAATATAGTACCCCCCCCCCCCCCCCCCCCCCCCCCACTTCCCAACCAAAAAAAAAATATATATTGTAAGATCATATGGCTTCGTTAGCACCTAAATATTTGACTGTCCTAGCCCCAGCATTCCCAAATGGCTCTTGCCTCTTCTCTGTTTGAAGCAGTTCACAGAAAGGAGCACGTTTTATGGCTAAACATCACCAGAATCAATTATAAGATCACGTTAGTACAACTTAACTCTTACTAATTGTGGATAGGAGCACGGCTTACGTCTAAACGTCATCACAGTCATCTGATGTTATTTTCAGAGAGGTAGATTCATGCCTGAATTAGGTGTACATAAACGGGAGGCGAATCTAAAATTTCTTTACCTGTTCCTAGTTGTCTCTTCTGTTTCTAGTATTCTAAAGCAGAAGCCATACTGGATTTTGATGAAACCAGGGAAGAATTAGGAACATGTAAGCGCTTTGTACCGTTCAGCAGGCAAGAAACAAAAAACGACATTACAAATATTCTGTTACTAACCTGATACTGATTCAAATTGGGAACATTGGCCAAGACAGAATTAGAAATTCAAGTAAGAATTGTTAGGAAAGAGACCATTTCCCCCCCTGGAGAGTTGAGGTAAAGAGAATGTATGGTATTTGAGTATGATCATTAGAATTCAGAGCAGCTCTATTCCTGAACTGGCAAGCAATTGCAGAGAAGTTTCAACGTCCTGCAAGTTGTCCCATCTTTCTTGTACCAACCCTGGATCATGGCCTTGCCTTATTCTAACAAAAGGATTGAACAATACCTTCAACTCCAATTCGTCAATAAAATTTAAGGTGAAACAAACTTCTACCTTACCGGCATTTCGTCAAGCACGTTGTGGGCGTCCTGGACGATCTCGTCACTGTTGGAGGTGGGGGCTGCCACGGCTGCCGGTGTTGGAGCAGGTGCTGCTGGAGTCAGGGAAGAGGTTGTCCGAGTCGAGAAGATGGAGCAGGAGGGGCTGCCATGCCGCAGGGTTGGAGAAGGGGCTGTCGTAGTTTGGAAGAGGTATGCAGTAGGAGCATCGTGGCGGCCTCCTGTTGGCTTCTTCTTCGTCCTCGTGCCTGTATGCTGCTGTGGGGTCGATGATGGGGCGGAGGTCGAGGAGGCATACCAGGGAGGATCTTACGAGGGTGCCGCCGCCACCATTGCCCGAGCCCACGGAGGAAGAAAGAAGCCGGCGGAGGTGGCAGGGCGGCGCTAGGAGGAGTTGCAAACGGGGCGCATGATGGGTGACGGGGACGGTCGCAAGGGAGGAGGACCTGGCGAGGCACGGCGCGGCGCTTGGGCTGGGGAGAGAGAGAGGAGGAGCGGGCGGCGGCACTGGGGAGGGAGGAGAGGAGCTGGCGAGGCGAGGAAAGAGGAGGAGCCGCCGAGGCGGCAGCTTGCAGGCCGTAGGTGAAGGAGGATGCAGCGATTACTTCGCAATTGTGCGGCGGCGAGGAGCGCCCAGCGGCGCGGGCGGGTGTGCCGGCGGCGCGAGAGGTTGATAGCCTCAACGGGCCGACGAACACCGAGGAATGATGGGGCAGCAAAACCAGGACTGACGCCCGTCGAAAGAACTGCAAAACGGGACTCGTCCTACCGTTTACATTTGATAGGTCGGCCTAATAGTCCATTAAATCTAGGCAGCTCAGCCCAAATCAGAGTGTCAATATTTTAAAATAAAAGAATCAATATTTTTATAGTTCTATTTCAATATTTTTAAAATGAAATCAACATTTTTTAAAAATATTGACATAGTGTAAACAAAATGTGACATCGTGCAAACAAGATGTTGATATAGTACATTCAAAATGTTGACAAAAATTTTAAATTTTAAAAAATTGAAAAAATATTCATATTAGATCTCATTTTGTAGAATTAATTGTAACAAACACGTAGGTTCAAACGGATTCAAAAACGGACTTACGGTTTAGGAGAAAACGTGTTTAAAGTTTGAAATTCGTTTCTTTTTCTCCACCTCCCAACCCGCCCCAATCAGAGTGCGACACGTGGCATCTTTTCAGCCATCCCTTCTCCATCTGCGCGAATCTGAGCCGTTGCACGAATATCAAACACTGTTCTACCAAAGCTTAACTATAGCCCGCCCTACGTATAGGATTCACCCTGCAAAACGGACCGAAGGAACACGCGAACACCGTCTGAGGCAACCGGCGGCCCAGAAATGCAGGCCCAGCAAGGCAGCGAAAGGCGCCTCGAGCGCGGCCCAGCACACAGAGAGAAGGGTCGATCGCACAGACGTACGTGTCATGCCAGGAACCGAGACACGGAGTGCAAAACGCCCAGAGAAGCCCTTGACTCCCCTGTCTGGAGATTAGTATATTCTCTTCTTCTTAATGAAAAGCGTGCTTTGCACGTCACAAAAAAAAACAGGGTTCCGAGGGAAAAAATGGAGCAGGGTGCGTGAGTGGGAGGAAAGGTGATGCGGGCGGAGGCGGATGGAGGGCTTCTGCTCGCGACCTGGCGGCGGCGACGGCGCTTAGGGTTCCACGAAAAAAGGGAGCAGGGTGCGGGGCCGGCAGTGTGCGGAGGCGGAGGAAGGGCGTGGCAGCAGGCTGGCGACGAAGCGGGCGCGGCGGCGGGCTGGCGACGAAGCGGGCGCGGCATCGGGATTGGGGGCTGGAGGCGGCGGCGAGGAAGCGGAGGAAAAAGGAAAGGGGGAGGGGAAGGAGCGAACGACACGGTATTGGTAGGAGGCGGAGGCAGTGGGACCAGGTGGACGCGCGGAAGGCGCGGAGGAGGGGCGACACATTCACGGGGGAGCGGAAGAAAGTCCGATCAAGTTTTTTCTCCTCTTTGGTTTTAGTAAGTAGTAGATATAAGTAGTAGAGATAGAGATTGCCTCAATGCGGTGCTAGCTTGTGTAGCAGGCGCGACATGGAAATCAATCTAACTGGGTCGGATGGTTGCCCTTGCCCTGCGTGCAAGCGAGAGCAAGCGGCTTCTTTTCTCGACCACCCATCTATATCTACCTATATACATACGATTTCTGCACCAAACCGGGGTCTTGGGGTCTGGGAGCGTGGTCACATCCCATTCCCGTCCGTCGGTTCGAACAGGCAGACGGCTTGGATCATGCGAATCTCGATCATTTAGCAAAAAATATCTCGATCTTTTCTGAAATCAACCCATAATCCAACCTCCATTCTTAGGTAATGTTAAAAAAGCCCTCACTTTTTCTCAAAATCAACCCGCAATCCAACCTTCCCGGTTTAGAAAAATTTGCAAATAAAACCTTAAGTTTTCATTGAATCAACCCGCCGTCCTGGTACCCTCTCAACAATTATTTTAGAAAAACCCTCGCATTTCAATTAAATCAAACCACAACCCGTTCCATTCGTTACTTCTATATAGCACATTATACGTACAATTTGAACACCTAACGCATTGGAATCAAACGTTGTTTAATATAAAACTTGATCTAGAATTCGAAAACTACAACTTCATTATATAGTGCAAATTTTAATATTCAAAACGCTTTCGCAAATCGTTGCACAAATTACTGTGAAAGCTTCTAGACTCGGGGGGCAAGCAAGTTCCTCACGAGGTTCGGGTCACCCTGCTGCTCAGGTGCGACCGGTCAGACCAGACACCCCGATTGATCATACAGATCCTGGTCAGTGTCGGCCTCAGATGATCAAGCCAAAGCGTCCGGAAGTTGGTACTTGGAAGTTTAATGAGTCAGAGGTGCAGGGGAGATTTGCAAGATAGAAACTAACCTTTGATCAGCACCTGAACAAGTACACATTTTGGATTAATTGTTGGAACCGTGTGGACACATCTAAAACAAGGCACTGTCACTCGCTATACGTAAAAGGCATGGTAGAGCTGATACACAATCAGATTGATCAATATACTAACAAATAATTTAACAAGAATATTTTTTTACTTTTTAATAAAATCAAAGGAAATCGCCCACTACAAAATAAAAAATGAAGAATTCTGTTTTTGGATTGGCATATTACTTGAAATGGTCACCACTGATTTACATTAGATTGATATTTTGTGATTGTGTCAAATCATCTTCATGAATTGTTCTCTCTTAGAAGTATCACTTGTATTTAATCATTTGCATATGATTAATGGTGTATTAGTGTCTTATTATTTGGTTAGAGAGGAAGAATTAGGGGGTGTCAATGGATTAGGCCAAATAGACAATATATCATCAATTTGTTTAGGTATACATTAGAGATCGATTTGATTATTTTAAAGAAAAAGATTGTGATCAAGTCCAAGATTTCTTTAATTGGCATAAGTAGATGTACATGTATACACTGTAACCAAAACCAAAAGAAAGAAAAGAAAGATGTAATCAAAGAGAACATTGAAGGAGATGTTATATGGTCTCCTCCTACTTATTTTCCCAGCCACATTACACTGACATATTTAAGTATATTTATTTACACTGAAAAAACACCATAATTCTGTAAACAAAAATACATCATAGAACTTGCCAAATTGCACGCAGTAAATATGGTAGGGGGCCTTTTATTTTTGCACTAGTAGTCTGCATCCCACACAGAGAAAGCACTAGAGGACTTCATCCACTTGGCAGTAAATTCAGGGTAGTGCCGGTTCATCACATCTCGTAGGCCTTCAGTTGTTTTGACCCATTGCATCCCCTTCTTGGTGTATGTTTCCTCATTGAAATTGCTTGTAAAAAATCGATCTGCTTCGAGCCTCCTGTTTATACAGATGTTAAATTAATATTCATCTCTTATAACCGATTGGTTATCATCTCAAATTAGTACTTCCACATTTGACTTCTTTTTTTTTTTCTGGTAACATTCTGAAACTACTAGCAAAGTACCCATAGTGGTCACATTGTTATGTTTTCTTGCCTTATGGTTTGGGTAAATTTTCAATCAGTCAAAATTAGCTTAAGCCACATTCTCAGTTGTTGCCTAATACATTTAGCAAGGCCTTAAATCAAATTTGGTACTTTGTCTAGCATTCAATATCAGTTAAGACTAAATGTCACCTTGATGCCATTATGAGGAAAATGTTGAATGCTGTTTCGCTTATGGCAAATCCCTTGATTTTTTTCTCTGCCAAAAGACCAACAAGAAGATCCAATTTCTCTACATCATCTCCGTATATTGCTCTTATGGCTTCAATTTCATCCTTGTCACTTGTCAGATCCTCCCAGCTTTTTATTGGAATCAGAAATATTCTCCTCCTGAACTCATTGTACCTCGGTACACTTCTCTCCCTGTCTCGGTATACTTTAATTTGGAGGAAAAGAAAATGACATTAATCTCAATGTAATCATTATCAA
Source organism: Eragrostis nindensis (assembly GCA_012490785.1). Lineage (NCBI taxonomy): Eukaryota > Viridiplantae > Streptophyta > Magnoliopsida > Poales > Poaceae > Eragrostis > Eragrostis nindensis. The sequence goes on from JAAXCT010001982.1 coordinate 62,077, forward strand.
AGGCACTAGACACAGTAATCCTCTTTATTTAACTCGAAGAGTACATATGTTGCTTAACATTGTTGTTTATACTAGTATGCTGCAATCTCCTTGTTTTTGAAATAAATGGTTGTTGTGATTGCTTAGAGAGTGGTGCTAAGGTTACAAGATACAAACATGATATATGTCTCGGTAAGAGAATCTTGTATTTTAAATCTGGTAATTAGTACAATAATAGTTTGGGAATTCATGAAAATTTAAAAGTATGTTGCGATAAATTTCAACATAGTAGTCTAAGGTTACAATACTTGTTCTAGCTAGTACTTAATTTGTTGCCAGTATGAGTTATTTCAATATTTTTATGCATTAGATTATTCTTAGTGGACCCTTGTACCAATTTGATATGGTGCAAAATCATGATCCTCTACTGGTAGTGGTATAAACTGGTCCAAATTTCATACCTTCTAGGGCAGCAAGGTCGATTTTGTCAGATCGACTGGTACCATCCAAATTTTGTGGTATGAGGTCCCTGAAGAAACTTGGGTAGTTCCATAGTTCAAGTGCACCACAAGCTTGATATCCCATTGATAATGTTTGTTTTTCAAACCCTATTTTTGATAGCTGTTCTTCCCCCTTGAGACCAACCAACTTTCCAATATCGATGCTACGTTTTGACACAAGAAAGAAATGGTGTCAGTGTTTATGTCAGTTATACTAAAAATGTGCTAACCGAGCAGAAAACATATTGTGACCAAGATTCTACATTCTACTTTTTACTGTATAGTTGATTAAGAAGCTAAAAAAACATAATAAATCTGTCTGATTTACGAAAGTTGTTAGTTTGCATTTCATCTTTTACATACAAAAATGAGAGGAATGGATGCCAAACATAAATTGTGTACTCACTCTTCCAGGTATGGTGGGGAATTATTTGCATCAGGTTGCGCAGTCGGATCCCTGAGCTTGAGAGTGCTTGGTAGTAGGGGGTGCATTCTGTAAACACTGGTAAACTCTTCAGTCAAAGAGTAAGGTACACCATGGTTGTTTGGCTTCTTCAATCCCACAAGCCCACCTAATGCCGGTCCTCCTATGTGACCAAATGTATCTTTTATTTTCTTACCCAATAATCCATACCTTCACAAAAGAATCGGAATATCAGGTAAATTGTACACATTCTTACTAATTAATTTGAAATTGCATATATATGTAAATGAAATTTCCACTAGGAAAGGTAATACCATCACCAATGGTTTTTTTTCTTTCGGCAAATATGAGAAAATGAGATAAACATATCCTCACCAATTTGTGCGCATTGCAGCTCTCATGGTTTTAGTCTTGAGAAGCTCGACAGTCCAATCAATAGTGTGAACCTTTGCAATGACAGCAGAAGTGACCAATCTGGCATACCGATATAATTCTTCGTCTGATAGGTTGGGATGTTCTTCCTGAGATTAATTAAAACAACATTTGTAATTCTTTCTTCATATTTTAAGCATAAAGAATACAAATTGATGCCTTGGTAACTAACAGCTTTTTCGGTACGGTGGCAAGAAGTCAAGAACAAAAAAATCTTCTTAAAAACTAAACAAATAGATAGTAGTGATGCTTCTCTTACCTTTATTGCATCACAAACTGCATTGTGTTCCTTAACAAAAAGAGCTTGTAAGATCGAAACCCCAACCCAATTGTTGCGAACGTCGCCCGATAATGGCACACCGTTCTCCTCATGCAAAAGAAGACCGTCATCTCCGATCACTAGTTTTCCATCAACATAAGTCCTGATCTTTTCTGCCTTTTTCTCATTACCACCATATATTGCACTCCCATCCCTTGGTATATGTAATCATACAAATTGCAAACAATTATGATATTTTATGCACAAATGTGCATTAATTTATATATATTCATCGATAGTCTATTTTTTAAAAGTTCATTCTTTGTGGTTAAGAGAAATTTCTTATAAACATCTTAACTTGAGAAAATATTAAGCATTACTCACCACCAAGCTGTGCGGACATTGTAGTGACCAGTCTTGATTCCATCAGAATTCGTAGGCAGTTCCTTTGTGGGGTAGAACTTGAACGATTTGAGTGGGCACTCTTTGGCCACTTCGATTGGAGCTGTGATTTCAATCTGAGGAAACCAATACAATTGAATTATATAACAATTGAATTATATAACAACTAACAAGTAGAGGTGGCAGAACCAGATCCGACCCGAGAAACCTCGACTCGACTCAAATCCGACCCAACCCGACATTTTCTGAAAAGTCAAATTGACCTAACCTGATCCGAGATCAAATAGCATCCAATCCAACTCAAATCAACATATGATAAAAAAGATGATATTGAAATTTGTGGACCTGACCCGTCCATCACCCAACCCGACCCGACTCGACCCGAGATATTCTAGAATGTCAAACTGACCCAACACGTCCAACCTGAACCCCGAACCGAGCCCCCGCCCACTCGATTTGCCACATGTAACTACAATATATATTTGAAATTCTCAATGGACGATAAAGTTCTATTTTTAAGACTTCAACAAATTAAGTCTCTCAAATTAAGGAATTAAATCAAGCATGCACCTGATTGGTATCCTCCATATGATCTATCCAGTCATGAACCATGAACTGTATCCATGCAGCTGCTAGTATATTGAACTGTTTTCCTGTGTCCTTGTATTCTCTCCTGGCTAACAGCTTTGTCGCCACAACAAATGGATCGGGGCTCATCAACTGTATCGACAAATAATAGTTAATTATTTTATGCATAATCTGATGATTTAAAAGTATACCTCAAATTTCCATATGTTAACAGTATGATCTAATAAAAAAGAAAATGGTTCTGTTTTTAAATTAACAACCACATATTAGCTCTTATTTTTAATACTGACAAAACTTGTGTCTTATTTTTTTGAGTTTCAACATTAATTCATTCATTTACTTATTTGAAGCCTGCAGAACGAACGACCAAACAAAAAGTTTCATCAAGAAGAGTTTTATTAGTCTTGAAGTCAAAGTGTCAAACTAAATATTAAATAAGGAATAAAAATCAAACACTTTTTTGGTGATCTTTACTCCTTTAATTGTCTTCGTTCACTTTAATTTCAGGTTTATTTTTCATTAACTGAATTCAATACGTACAGTATCTAATTTTCTATTGAACAAAATAATAGGGATGCAAACCGAAATCAGCTGATAAGAAGAGAGCCCATCTAGGGCATGTATATATATACCAAAATAAAAGGGAAATAAGTGCTTAATTAATTTATATTAAGTTATTAACTTGTATTTTTAGAACTTAGAAATTTGGAATTTTGTAAAAAAATTACTAGATTTTTGTAAATAGTGTATAATTAAGTACCTCATCCTTTTGATCAACCGGCATCATGTTCCTCCCAAAAAAGTGTTTTGACTACCAGCCGCAGCATTATGGGGATCGTTGTACTTCCCATCTCCGGTACGGTACATGAACTCCTTGGGGTCAAACAGCTCACCATGAGAACTCCCAACAGCTAGCAGGTTGTATTTTTCGAGGAGGGTCCGTCGGATTTGCAGGTAGAGTAAACCGATCGGAACGGGCACCTTGTGCCACAGGTTTCTCTTGTCAAATGCATGCATGAACTACAGGAAATTAAGAAAAATTAATACATTGGAAATTTATTTAGGTATGCATATGTAAATTAAATACTTCAACTAATGAGGAATATCAATTGGAAAGCTTCAAATAACTTGAATAGTTAATAAGGTGGTACACAAGCATGATAAAGCTGAAGTATATATATGCGTGCTTCTAATGGCCATATTTATGAACAAAATTTTTTAGTTACCACCATATGCAGGGAAAATAAATACATATTGGCACACATACTCATTTGAAAATATACTTAATTACAGCAGATTGCCCTAATTAAATGCTGCATCAATCTTCATTTGGTGCTTTTTTGAGATATTAAAATGAACATATATATATATCAGAAATATTAATTAAAACAGATCAGACAATTAAAATGCGGCATCACTCGCTCAAACAATTTTCAACTTTTAGTTGCGTTATATATATATGATCAAATAAAAAAATGTTTACAGATGTTAATTATGACCAATTATTCTAGTATAAAAATACTTCATAAATGCCAAAATGTAATTAATTCTGAGCTCAACTGTATATGTATGCATCCTCTGTAATTAACACCCTTATCTTGCTATAAAATAAAACGCTGACCACATCAATTACATACATGCATACTGATTAATATATAACCACTACCTGATATTCTCAAGGAATATGCATGTCTGTATGTATACTGTATGAAGTATGTACATCAAAAATACTTGATGTATAAATTACTCTTAAACATTAATTAAAACGTACTAGAAAGCCAAGCTTGTCACCGAAAGACATCTTAGAGAAAACATCACGGAGGTCCGGATGAACACAAGGCTTGAAGAGTCCTCCACCCATGGCTACCTGCAAACAAATTAGATGAATGTACTTGAATATGAGGGCTTACGAAGAAGTGACAATAATATATTCTTTCGAAGTTGTAACAATCAATAAGGTGCAGTACTATATTTACAATAGAAAAGGCATGCAGATCAACCCCTTCTCAGTACTATATTTACAATCGAGAAGTGCATGATTGATTTGCTGGTAAGTTCTATATAGGCATTTAAAAAAAAAGATATTATGTGTAGGTGTAGCTGCTCAGAAACCGATAATTTTATGGGAGCTGATACAGTGATAAAAATCTGTGCCGGTAACCAACCATCCAACCAAATTAAATCCTTTAAGTGGCGATATATCAAAATTGATATTCATGTAGTTTATATACGGCAATGATATTCTAGCTTAGGGTGTATAATAACAATCTACACCCACCTCCTATTACCAGTACTAGAAAAAATAATCGTCAAAATTCTCGTTGGAAGTTATGATTGGTCTTGGGCAAGACTGCATAGAGTCCAGCCGAAGCTTTTGAGATAGAAATTAAAGGCATTGCCAGCAAAAATTAGCAACAAACAAAACAAAGCACAAGCACAAGATCAGGAGAAGCAGTGCCCATTACGTTGAGACCCAGATCAAAATCACATGAATCTCCGAACGAAAATGTTGTTTAGGGCAGTTCCAGTGGAACAAATCATCACAATTCATAGTTTACGATATTGTATCAAGAAATCATCATCTTCAATGGAGTAATTTTAACTACAGTTCGAATAAAAATCCAACCAATCATTCGCCATGTAGTATTGGATCCTTTGTACCTCCCTACACGCGTAACGTGCACGACACAGAGCGCAGGATCCAAGCGGAGAAGGCAAGAAACCCCAACAGCGTTTTGTCGATTTCTACACACCTCGTTGCTAGCGTGGACCTCATTTCCTCATGAAGAAATGGTTTCTTCCTTCTTTACTCTCTCTCTCTCTTCTTTAACTCGTTTGCCATATCAGCAAAATATTAATAAAACAGACTAATTAATACTACACATAGAAACCACTGTAAACGTATTATTAGGCCTACCCTACACGGCAACGGGTGTCACGGTCGGAGCCATGAAACAGTAGTTAAGCCCCGGGCTTATAACAAGCTAATAAATGTTAGCTTGGCTTCTTCCTTCTTGCTAGCACAGCAGGGGGCGTGGCTCCGCCACTGACTCGCTGACTATACTAAAATGATTCCTACCTGTTGGACCATGATGACCGTTAACTAATTGTACTATAAATTAATTGTATACATACATCAGCAGGATGGCGACAGGGCAGAAGATCGATCGCGCCGCCGCAAAAGACGCCATCGCACAGCGACTGCTGAACAAGCAATAAACATCATGGGCCCTTCTCCACCGGACAGTCAGCTGCTGCAGCTCCTCTAACAACGAGCTGTCTAGCCGCCGTGCCGTACAATGACGCACAAGCCCGCACCGAGCCGCTCGACGCGCCGCCGTCGAGGGGGAGGCAAGTTCTGATGTGGTGCAGCCCTGCCCTGCTTCATGGATCCGTCCTCCAGAAGGACCCCCTCCATCGCTCGAACCGTCACTGATCGAGCCGATGCAATCCATGCCATGCGAGATTCGTGTGCGATTGTGAGGCTAAGGCCACTTGCAGTTATCGTGGACGGGATTGGGTAGAGGAGGATTGAATTCTGTGGGGACAGAGAAGGCCAGAAGGAGCTGTTAGAGTGAGGTGATGAAAGCTCATAGGTGAGAGGGAAGAGGAGAGGGATATCAACGGAGAGGAGGAAGACGACTCGCTCTGTCGCTCAAGCTATAAGACCCTGCGCCCTCCTGCCGAACGGGTTGACCGAACGGCTCCACATGCCTTCAACCTGATAGATGAAAGTGATGGGCTAGCCCAGCTAGGTGTACATAAACCCAAAGGCCGAAACAAAATAGAGCGGTCTGTATACCCATCTGCCAACCAATCTGCCCATCTGAAGCGCAAAGACGCTTATCCTTATCCTTTCGCTCGGCTCCCCTTGCTACAGTTTGAGTAGGGCGAAACCGAGGCGAACCCGATTCCGGCCCCAAATCCGGCGGGTCCTCTCCTTCTCCGGCAGCGTCGCCGCCGTCGGAGGGGGTGGGGACCTTCGGATTGGGCGTCCGGTGTATATACTCTATACTATTAGCCTAGTTTGCTATAGTCTAGGGTTAGGTTTATCCACGCCGGTGAGCCGGCATGGATTTCTTCTCCTCTGCGGCCTTCCTTCCGGCGAGCGATGGCGTGGTGGTGCTGTGGGTGCTCGGTGCGCGAGCTCCATGGTCCTCCATGTCGACTTCCCCGTCTTGACGGCTGGCGGCGGTATGAGGTTCGGTTTCCTCGGCGGCTTCTTCAGCTGGCGACGGCGCGGAGGTGAGGTCTTCTCCTGGCAGTTTTTTGTCGAGAACTTCCTCTACTCTCCCGCCGGATTCCCTGCCGGCTTGAGGAAAGCTGGTGCGAGGTCTTTCTTCCACCTTCCGTTCGGAAGGTTGGACCTTTTGTGCCTCCCTAGGGGTGCACTTGTCTTGTCCCGGTCGGCGGTGGCGAAGGCGACGCCGGTGGTGGACTGTCTTTCCCCTTCCTCCCTCGGTGCGACGACTGCTACTGTTCCACATGCTATTGCGAGTGCGGTCGGTTTTCGGCCGCGGCCCAATGCGGCGGTCGTCGGCGGAAGAGGGTGGTGGATCTCGTCGGAGTCCGGCGTGTGTCGGCGGATTCCAGTTGATTCGAGAAATGTCTCGGTTCAGGGGGTTGCGTGCAAATCCTTGTGTACCCAGGGTGGTTTATGTAAAATCTTTGGATGTACTGTTCCTACTTATTAATATAAACCCCTTCTGCTCAAAAAAAAAAAAAACCAATCTGCCCATCTGTCCTTATAAAATATGCTAAAAAAATCTGCCCTCATAAAAAAAAGAAAACAAAAGAAAAGGAAAACAAATCTATGGATTAAGACACGAGCGCAGCGGAGCGCGCCCAGTATTCCTAGTAGATATTAGCATACGGATGCGCGAGAGCTTCATCGTCACGACGCTCTCCTCTTCGTCTCTCAGATCTCATCGTTTGCTCCTTCGCAGGCCCCCCATCTCTATGGCCTCAACGTCGTCGAGGATGGCCTAGACATCGATGGTGTGCAAGCACCTCACCATCACCCTGATTGTTGTTGCTGTTTGGGCCACCGTGATGCGATTGGCCGTGCGTACTACGAAGGTATACGTCGCGAACGATTGCGGGTTAACTCTACATTTGGCATGTTGCAATAATTGTGTTTTTGGATGTTACACTATATAGTTGACTAGAAAGAAAAGGCGCGCTCCGCCGCGCTCGTAAAGGAACCATACATTATTATTTTTTTATTTCATCTTACAACAGTCAGAAGGCAGTTTTATAAATTGATATAAGCTTAGGGGTACAATGCATATTCTGCAGCCGTTGTGATCTATTCTGCACTACTCCAATGCAAGAACACAAAAATATGCATATTTCATAAAGGTAGGGGGCCGAACCGTAAGATGATAATCCAGAGGATTGAACATGTAAAAATATCATATAGCAGGGTTCTATTCAGAAAATGACCACAGACTTCACAGATTGTCCACATTCCAGTTCACTAAAAACGTATTTATATAGAAGATAGGGGTGTTTTCGCAAAAATTCCCCACAACGTGGCCGCACGCACACCACGTCTTCCTCATCTTTATCTCCATCACCAGTGCTTCGTTCACTCCGTCACCTGCCTTTGCATCCTCAGCTCACGCTCTCTCGCATAGTCGCATGCTCTCTTCCTCGGCACAACACCGCACGTCGCAGCCTCCTCCTCTCTCATCCCCATCTCTCTCGCAAGCTCTCCTCCATCTCTCTCTCTTGCAAGCTCTCCTCGTTCAGAGACCCCATCTCTCTCTCTGCTCCGCTGGCTTCTTCGACCGGGAGCGGCTCGCCATGGCGCCAGGGCGGAGCAGGGCGGCGCTGCTAGGACGAACAGGCTGGGCGGCGCGGGGCGCAGCCTAGCGCGGGCGACGCGGCCGGGTGCGCTGCTCGGGAGACGCGGGCCGGTGCTGACGACGCTGGGGCCGGTCGGGCGTCGCGGAGCGAGGGCCGCGCAGGCGCCGGTGTTGGCCGGAGCTAGCGCGGTCAGCGCGTGGCGGGATGCCATAGCGGCGCGGGGCGGGGCGGGGCAGTGCGGCGGCGACGCGGCACGCAGGCGTGGCGAGCGGGGCGGCGTAGGGGGCGCGGCTCAGCGGCGCGGGGTGGGTGCGGCGAGGGTGCAGGCGTGGGCGGGCGGGGCGCCAGGAAAAACAGGCTCAGCGTCCATCAAAAGCATAGCAAAGCGAATCTGCAAAGCCTGCAGAGAGCCAGAGACCGGGAAAAGCGGTGCACGACGAAAAGCGGGGCGACGCAAGCTAGAAATGACTGGGGCCCACCTAGAGGCCAGGTGTCGACGCAGAGGCAGGGCCACGTCGGCCAAAATGCCCAGAGAAGGCTTTGGCTCCCATGTATGGAGATTAGTATCGGCCAAAATGCCCAGAGAAGGCTTTGGCTCCCGTGTATGGAGATTAGTATATATTTGTGGTGTTGCAACAGGTACCCCGGATTGGAACAAGCAAAGCACTCAACAAGAATTCAAGAAACGATGTGAAGAGCAAGGCTAGCTACTTACCTCTCGTAGAGGAGAAACCTGGAGATGCGCTGAGCTCTCAGAAATCCCCGCAGGTCGGGGAAGAAAATAGGCTCAACTCGCGCTCGGAGAAGAAGCCCGGACGCTCTGACGACGGGGGGTGCACGACGTTATATATTATCCATTGAAGGTTGGCTCGACGACTCCAAGTTTAATACTCCTATTGATGCAAGGATGTGGGGCCAGCCCGGCCCCATGGTAGTAGACAACTGTTGATGAAAATTAAAAACAAATGATGTGACACGTGACTGATATATTGGCCTATCTTTATCTTTACCAAACGGAGTGACTTTCTAGGGTCTGTATCATCCTTTGTACGTAGGATCCAATTTTGTAAGATCCAATGAGAAAAGTCATTGCATGTCACATCATGATCGAGTCACATGCCTAACTATTTGTAGGATCTAATTTTGTAAGACCTAATCATCAAAAATTAAAAGATTATATCATATCCTTCTGTATCTCTTTGATGAGTTTTTTTTTTTTTGCGACCGTACCTTAGCACGTTTTTAATTAAGAGGAGAAAAAAATAATTACAGGCGAGGTCGTAATGGCCTGGAAAATTAAACTGCTCGATCGCTTTCCAGGCGAGGTCGTAATGGCGTCATATAAAAAATAGATTAGGTATAGGAAGGAGGCACGAAGAGCGCATTTAGGCAACACGCACTTGCAAACCTCTAATCTTTGCACATGTACGACTACTCTTTTGCACATGCAACACACGCATAGGATGATTCATTCAGCACCGATCATTGATTCCATGCATGTGCCCATAATAATCTACGCAAGCACGAGAATTGGAGGGCCCACATCCCGAAGCAATTCAACTCAGAAAGCCAAGAAACAGATCTCGAGACAATCAGAGGCTGGCACACGGCTTCAAGGGCCCACAAACAGAAGAACCCGTCTAAATTTACCACAAACCACCCTGTACCCATTTGGGGACTCACCTAGCAGTGTCCCGGATGAAAGGCAGCACAAGAGGCAGCATGCAGCTGAACCCCATGTTCGGCCGAACCAGGACGGCCTCCCGTCTCGCTCAGTTTTGGCGGGAAGAACCCCCGTGCTCTCCCCAATGCGGTTCACTAGGTTTCCATGTATAATCCCACTAGAAACCACCCTTGGAGGATTATACCACATTCAAAACACAACAAAAAGAGAAGACAAGAGCTCCACTACAAGACGAAACCCTACATCCGTAGCGCTTACAAAATAGGGAGAGAGTGAGAGGTAGTTTGTCTGGATTGAAGGTTGCTGGTGTAAGATCTAATCATAAAATTTTAAATATATATTATATCCATCCGCATTTATCTGTCCCTTCATTCGCAAAAAAAAGCATTTATCTATCCCTTTGATCAGTTGTGAATGATCCAGGCTGAGTTGACCTAGGAAAACTGGTCGATTGGTTTCGAGGCGAGCTTCAAATTGCACAATATAAAAGAATAGATTAGGAAGGAGGCACGAAGCACACATAATGCAACACGCACATGCAACCTCTAGTCTCTGCACATGCACATGTACGACTACTACCTCCTCGTCATATAGCTATAAATTAATAGGCGCGTGCAACACCCGGAGGCTGATTGATCCATCACCCATCATTGATTAGGCTAGAACATTTCGCAAACAGTTATGTGACTGTACAATCTAAAATTAAATAGGCAAATGAAATAATGGGCGTGCTCGATGGTGCTAAGCCGGCAGCTGCAGCCAGCCAAGACAATATCCATTGTCCAGTAGCTGCAGCTGGGCAGCAGCAGACCTGTGATCCTATCTACAAGATACTATCTCTATAACTAATGCAAATGATTCTAATTTTAATATTGCTAAGGGCTACATCATTGAAAATATTTATAAGTCATCTCTATGTCTAGTAATCAACGATATTAATTTTAATATTGCTAATAACGATCCATTGAATCTATTTCAAATTTATATATAACAGCGTCGTACGTGCTCTACGTTGATTACATCAGTGTCGCCATCAAGTGGATATGCGCTAATTCACAATCACGCCAGCAGGTCACCCGATCTTGCCAAAGTATCCTACGCAATGTTTTCAAATCGTTAAATCAATCCTAGTCGCTAACGATTAGATGAATCAACCGTGACTAGATATCGATTAATCATGATTAGTTCTGAACTAGTCGACCAGATCGACCACTCGTTCTAAGTATCTGCATCTGCAAGTCAAAACTCGGGAAAAGCTGTCTATAGCTTACATTTGTGTCTTCAAAATGTTGTGCTTATAATTGCCGGTGAAAATTAGAACATATAAGCAATTAAGGAGAGCACAAAGCTTGGTAAACTAGAAATATTCCTTTCCACTCGTGCTCGGTAAATGGTGGCAGCCGCAATACGTGGGTTAGTCACTTGACTAGGCATACCTAATTAGTCGTGACTAAATGATGATTAGTCGCTTGATCGGTTGACTAGATAATATAATTGAATCGAATTCCCTGATCGATGTTCAGGGGTCGAGTTGTTAATTAATCATTGGTAAATTATGATTAATTCTAGCAATTTGAAAACAATGATTCCTACGTGCATGAAGCTTCGAATTTAGTATATGGTACTGCAAAGGGCGGACACAGTTCCCGTGCAGTTGCAGGTATGACAGCAACTTAGGCCCCGTTCGGATCACTTTAGAGGGTGCTGTAGCAGTCACATCAAAGATGCCGGCACGATTTATGTGTACTAAACAAAGTCAAATTACAAAACTAAGGGGCTGTTCGGCGCACCCCCTCTAATTTTTAGCACCCATCACATCAAAGAGAATCTTACCATTTAAAAATATTTTTATTCATTTAATGACAAAACCTATGTCACGACCCCCCTCTAAATCGCGAGACGAATCTAATGAGCCTAATTAATCTAAGTTTCGCTACAGTGATGCTACAGTAACCATCGCCTAATCACTGCTTAATTACCCTCATTAGATTCGTCTCGCGAATTCGAGTGGAGTCCTGAAATTAGTTTTGTAATTAAACTTTATTTGTAATCAGAATATTTGTTGCAAAAACCCTCTAAAATTTAGACCCTATGCGCCGAACGCGCCCTAAGTCCAGGACCCCCCCTCTATTTCGCGAGACGAACGTAATGAGGGTAATTAAGCGGCGATTAGACGATGATTACTGTAGCATCACTGTGTCAAAACATTGATTAATTAGGCTCGTTAGATTCGTTTCGAAAAATAACGCCCGTCTGCAGAAAGGTTTTGCAATTAAATTTTATTTAGTACCCCTAAATAGTAAGATTCTTTTTACTTTAGATAGGTATAAAGTTTAGAGGGTGTTTTAGAGGGGGAACCCAACGCCACCTTAAGCAGTCGCCGGAGTATGCTGTTTGGCACTGTATGTTGCTGTAGGCACCGCTTCTTTGTTCCTCATGGCGTCCTCAGCATTAATAACTCCTTGTCGTTATAGCAGTAACCCACAGTACTACAGAAACGTTTTTAGAGGTGGGTAAAACATTATTTTTAGGGGTGGTACATCACTCGCTCTTAGCTCTCACAGTCGCAGCGATAAATAGCAGTTTGCAGAAGCGGGTGACGTTCTCGCCCCCGAAGAAACCATTTCAAGGGTTGGTGACACCATCACCCGCCCCTCGAAATATCGTTCCCAGTACGGCCTCGTTCGGTTGGGCCGGGATCGGCGTGGATCGAGCCGCGATCCACGTGGAATTTGCTGGCGCGGACTGAACTCCGGCCCAACAGGGAATGTGCGTTCGGTTTACTCGGTGCGGGAACCTAACCCGGTCCATCTCAGCCCATTCCCCTCCTTTCAGCCCGGGAACCCGACTCGTGGAACGAAGACACGGGAGTCGCGACTCGCGAGCGAGAGCGTCGTGGCGGCGCTAGGGCGAACGGGCGACGTGGTGGCGGCGGGCCAGCAGCTTCCGCGGCGGCGCATCTCGACGGCGACGGGTTTCTCTCCCCTCCAGCGACCATCTGCTGCCTTCTCGCCGGTAAAGGCCTGCCTCTCCCATCCTTCCCCTCTCCTCTCGAATCCAGGGTTTGTTCTTGCCGCCGCACGCCCCATTCTCCTCCTTCTTGGTCACCGTGGGCAGGGCCTGTCTATGCCAGCCTCGGCCTGGCTGCCGGTGCCGATTATTCACGATAGCTGCTGGTGTAGTAGTACTAGTTTCAAGCCGAGGTCACCGTGTGCTTAGCGATGATTAAGATGCGTTTTCAGGGTCCAAGTTATTGGTTGGGTTGCCTGCTTCGCACCTCATCAAGATGTGGCAGGGACTTGTAGTTCATCTAGGACATTTGTCGTGCTTGCCTTGCCCAGCTTCGCTCTTCTGCTGCTTGGATCAATATAGGCTTCATGCTCTCTTTTCCATAATAAATAGGTAAACTGTTGTGTAGATTTGGCTCATAGGAAAAAAAAAACAAATCGATAGCTGAACGCACGGGACTATCCCTTGTAGCTGTTGAGTTGGTTTGTCGTAAGAGCCATAGAGATTTTTTCTCTCATGATTCTTTAGCTAGTAGCAGTATCTACTAGCCAGCTAGTTGATAAAGTCATGGTATTGTTTCTCAGGGCATGCATAGCTCTGGATTTTTTCTGAGCAGATTTTTATACATGCATTGATGTTCATTTTCATGTAGATCCTCCCGGCACCAAGTAGGGTTGGAGAAGACTTGCCTCCCCCATCTTGGGACCCAGTACATTCTCCTTGGGATCCAGTACCTTCTCCTAGAGGTATTTTTTGCAACAACCCAATACCTTCATCTTTTTATACCTGCATTAGTACATGCTTAGTCACAACTCCTCGTATGATTTTCATGAATATGGTTCTATTATGAATATTGTATCCTGCATATTTTCACAGCTATGGTTGGGAGAGGTTCCCCAAGCTTTCCTATGGTTGGTAGAGGTTCCCCAAGGCATCTGCAACTATTGGCTACAGCCAATGCTGCTAAAAGGAGAAAAGTTGGAGGTTCTCCCAAATGTATGCAACTCTACATTTTATAGCTCTAATTATCTGTTGTGCTTGTTGTGCTGTTATGAGAAATCCCTTGTTGTACTTCTTATGAATTTACAAATCTGAAACTCTACACTTTGTAGTTCCCAAAGGAAAACCAAGAGCAACATGGAATCCAACTCTGGAGAAATCTCTTGTTTTGCTTCTGCATGAGCACAATACTGCTGGTTATCGAGGAGACAATGGGTGGTCGTCAGAGGCTTGGAACCATTCGATCCCTGCGAGTGACGGATTCACGTGGGGAAGCAATCCCACGTAACCGAATGAGGCCTAATACTTTCAGTGTTTGAAATATAAATTTGCTGGTGCTGTACATAATGATTTCAAAAGGAATGTTTCTCGCAAAAGTGTTTCCGCCAGTACGAAATGGCACGCATCTTTTGAGAAAGATGTTTTATTGAGGGACACAATTTAAATTAAGCATATAAAATAATAATATAGAAATAAATCCATATATATACATATCATTAGAGTATTTGAGTATTTGCACATTGAGAACATGTTTTTCCTTAGGATCAAATATGTTTAGCCTTCATGTCGGTACTCCTGATTGTCCTAGTCACGTTGGCTTTTATATTTATCTTTAGTCGCCAATGGATGTTTTGAGTGGACATAGTCACCCCTTGGTTTTATATATGACAGGCCACCACCTGCCCCTCGAAATACTTCTTCAGGGGCGGTCTCTGTGCTACGGTAGCGCCCCAATTTTTAGGTGCCTGTGGCAAATTCGCCCACATCTGAAAAAAAATCGGGACGCTCTTAGAAATCGTTTCATTTTTTATAGTGCCAATAGCTTGGTAGCGGCATCATCGGACTACCTCCAACAGCTCTGTGGAGATGGCGCCCGCGTTAATCTTGTCATCAGGACTTAGTCATCGTCTTCATGGTGTTACCTTAACTAGTATCAACTATCAACTTACGGCGGCAGCGCTGCCGGGTGTAGGTGTCGTGCATCCATCTCAGGTGCAAGACTTCAAGCTCCTTTGTAGCAGGATTCTTCCATCGGCTATCCTTTTTAATTTCTTCCAATAGATGTCTATCATACGAAAGTAGTAGCCGATCGATTAAAGGCACTTCCAATACAGACTCTATACGAGTCCATACTCGAGGACCGTAGACTTGGAGTCCAAACAAGATATCAAGTCTTAGTTTTTCTCCATTTTTCTTCAGTAAATATACTGTCACATCAGCAAAAGACTATAAATTAGGAGGTAATAATAGACTTAGATTCTATCATAGAGTCTGCATGGTAAGTGCTCTGAAGAATTCAAGAGTTGTTCCTTTGGTTGTCCATCTACTGTTCGGATAGGCTGTAGTATTAATTTTCTTCCCTGACAACTTGTATGTCCGCAAACCCTGATGTTGAGCACGAGGTGCCAGCCGAGGTGTCCGCAAATCGGTTGGCCCTCAACTTGTATGTCCTCGGTTTCCGATTTAGCAATAAAGAAGTAGCCACCAAAATTATTAAAGCTCCACCAACTATCGGCTCATGAATTTTTTTTCCCGCCATCGCTATCAGCCATCACCTCTTCCACGTGTACTATTTCATTATTTGGCTAGCGTATTCCGGAAAAAGAATAATCTTAGTTGACATTTCGGCCACGTATCTTTTTTTTTTGGTGTGCAAGCTTAATCGCTACTCCCTCCATTCCTAAAATGATAGTCATCGTTGATGTCCGTACCACAAATTTGACCGAATTTGTAAAAAATACGTGCAGCATTTGTATCTCAAAATAAATTTATTAAAAAATTAAATTCAAATATCTATCTAACGAGACATAAATATCTCCATCGGCTCTCCCTTACCATCTGCCAAGGGACATAAATAAGCCTGCGGAGCCCTGGTTGAATACGTCGTGTTGCGGACCAAGCTCTGAGTAAAAGGGTACGTAGCCGATTGGCTTCCATCTCTGCTTCGTCGACGAACCTTCTATCTCGTCTTTATCGGCTTGCTTGTCTCCAATCTGGCGCAATCGCTGGCTCAGGACGGCAACAGTGAGCGGCGAATTGTCGACGACAATCGTGAGGAGTGTGGCTGTTTCGGTGACGATAGATGTTGGCATCTTGACGGGGCGTGCTGATCTTTGAATCTTGAGGGCGAAAATTCTTCTATCTGATATTATCTTCAATTTCATCGGCTATTTTCCACAAGCAACTTATCCTTTGAAAATTTGTACACATGCATGCATATGTGCAACCTGCATATACGTGACCTGCAGGCAGCAGCCGATCAAATAAATTTGCCTCCCTTCATCATCAGTCATCATTATACATCATCTCTAATCGGCTTGGAATTATTTCATCCATCAGCGGCCACTGCCCAGGTATCGGCCATCCATTCAGACGATAGTTTACTGCCGAATGATGTTCTACCCCATCTATCTTCTTCCAGAACTCTGTACTCAACGTACGCACGAGCATGAGCAAGATAAGCAGCACAGTGCCGATACCGAACATAACGCGTCATCCGAGGGAGTCATCTTTCTATCGGCAATTGTTCTCCCTTCGACTATCTGTTACCCGGCAAAACGGATGCCGAATATCACAGATGATAGAGTACCAGATCAACGCCCTGGCCAGCGACTCGTTTCCGCGGCAAACGAGTAAAGCTTCCTTACTAACGTGAAGGAGAACGAGTATTTTTCTCAGCAAAATACTAAAGGGTATACGAAATAAAATAATAGATGCAAACGAAACATGGATTGTCTTCCCTTCCTGTTTACAAGTCTAAACTATATATAGAGTTGATTACACAAATCTTATCTAAACTAACTACTATTTGAACCGGACTCCACCTTTTCTATCCCGTAACCAGCTTCCTTCAGCGCCAAGCAAATCATTGGTCTAACCAATCATCTCCGAGTCCGCTACGATTGTCGCCCGTCCTGTATACACCGCACCACACGCCTTCCTCTGACTGGCTTCTATCCACAGCGCCATGCAAACCACACCAGCCACCCGCAACACATCATTCACTGCACGTTGAACCAAATTTTGTATCCAACACATGCCCCGCTGCCCTTTTGACAGACATGTTGATTGTCAAAAGGCACTTTCGGCGCTAACCTCCTTCAAGCAATTTGCCATTCATAAGCGTGTACTTCAATACTTGCCGCCGAAGCTTCCTATCCCTCGTGTTCTCAGGATCCTGCAAGCAATGGGTTAATGGTGTACGCCAATCTTGCTTACTTTCACTCACTGTTAACCCAGCCTGATGACTTATATGGCCTGGATTATCACCTGGACTTGTTTCACGCAATAGCCCGGTCACCTGCATATCCTGACCTGAACCATCGTCTTTACCTAATTTATGTGGCGGCTCAGTCTCTTGCATACCCCGACCTGAACCACCCTGCCAGTTTCTTCCCTGCCATCACCTTGATGCAACCCGGCCGCTTGCACATCTTGACCTGAATCGCCCTTTTCTGGCTCGGCTTGTAACGCACCCCGGCTTGAACCCAGCTCGATTGACCCCGGCAACAGCCCGGCCACCAGAGTACCCTGACCTGGACAACTGCCGTTTGGATCTCCGATCATCTCGCCAAGCAGCAACTCGGCCACAACTTTATTTAAACCTGAACCACCATACTTGCTTTTACCGATCTCAGCATCAGCTGTTAACAGCCCGGCCTGACTCATACATCGGCCTGGACTATTGCATCCATTTATGCCTGTATCAGTTTCATAAGAAAATCCCGACTGCTCGGCCTCGCGCGTCCCGCAACCTGAAGAACCGCCATTGCCTGACCCGAGCAGCCCGGCCCTGTACGTTCTGCGGCCTGGACAACTCTCATCACACGTACCTTGTTGCTCAGCTTCAAACATCCGACAGCCAGAACAACCATCACCATGGAGATTCCATTGCTCGACCTTATGTGAACCACGGCCTGAACAATGGTTGCCCCCCGTGTCTTTCTCAGCAAACATGTCATGCAAACCATCCTGCACAAAAAAAAAACATACCTTTCTACTCGATACCCGGAGGCTTGTTGTGCCAGAGTGTTAGCTTTCTTATTTTCACATTTAGGAACATATTTTATAGTAAACGTGTCAAAACCATTTATTATGTTAAAGCATTTATTCAAATATGATCTTAACATACCTTCTGGTTGAGTTCCAGGTGCAGTCCACCTGCCTCTCCGACCGTCCACGAGCTTCTGTACGTTCGCCGATTCCGAAACACGCGCACAATTCGCCCCTGCATCACGAGCCCGAGGACTATCGCATGATCCGCCACTACGGGAAACAGCACATTTGCCGTGTGCCAAGGGCACACGGCAAAGGGCCAAAAGCACACGGCAAAGAGTTTGCCGTGTGCAACACTCGGCAAAAGGCACACGGCAAACTGGTACCGGCAAACAGTAATTTGCCGAGTGCCTTTTGTCGGGCACACGGCAAACCCTTTGCCGTGTGCCAAACCTGGCGCTCGGCAAAAAAAAGGAATTGACGTCCGTCAGACCTCACCCCACACTTTGCCGAGTGCCGTGGGCCCCAGCACACGGCAAAGGCTGGCCACTTTGCCGAGTGCCTTGGTCCCAGGCACTCGGCAAAGCCTGGACTCTTTGCCGTGTGCCACGTCAGGCACACGGCAAAGAATTGCTTCTTTGCCGAGTGTCTGACCCTGGCACTCGGCAAAGCGATAAAACACTCGGCAAAAAAATGTTCCAGATTGCAATAAACATTTCAAATCGACTACAACCTGGACCACAATCACAAAAAAACATCATACATCACACATATGAGCCAAATCATCATCACATATCACATATTTGAGCCCACATCATCACAAACTCAACATATCACATAAATGAGCTCCACCACCATCACAAACTCAACATATCACATAAAAAGCTCCACCATCATCACAAACACATCACATAGAAGTTCACGATCAACCGTCATCACAAACATCACATAGAGGTCCACGATCATCACAAACATATAGTCCACCAACCGTCATCACAAAGTCTCACACGATCACGGCACATAGTTATAGAAGTTGAAATACAATTACAGGTTTATTGACGAGGCGGCCACGGCGACCAAGCATTCTGCGGAGAGGGATTGTTGGATCCCGCCGATTGATTCTGCACGAGCAAAGCAATACAAGTATTTAAATTGCAGGTTAGAAGCATATAAGCTAAAATGTGTAGGTTAGAAGCATATAAACTAAAATGTAATAGAAGTGACAAAATATTGGTTACAAGCTAGCATAGCTAACCCTTCAATTACTTCACTATATCATACTTGAAGGTAAGAAATTAAAGTACAAAAGATTTGAAGTGACTCACCGGAGTGCCTGCAGAAGGAGTGCCAGGAGAAGTACCACCGAAAGTAGGAGGAACGCCGAAGGGAGGAGGAACGCCGAAGGGAGGAGGAACGCCGAAGGGAGGAGGACCGCCGTAAGGAGGAGGAAGTGGTAGAGGAGGGAGTTACCCTGGCTGTGGCACCGTACCATGAGTCTGCATGTAAAGGAACATCTGCGCCATGCGCTGGTCATTCCTTTGCCGCTCTGCCTCCAGCTTCGCATCCATCTCGGCCTGCATCCTCTGCCGCTCTTGCTCCAACTTCGCATCCATCTGGGCCTACAATATTTCATCGATCCCAATATTACAATGCAAGGCCCATGTACAAATCAATGAACAACGAATTAAACCAAGATTACCTGCATTTGCTTAATCTGGATCTGTGTAGCGCTAGGCCGTGGGCGTATGGGCGGAGCTGAGCCCGTGCTCCTTGCTCGGATCTCGGAGAGGGTGGGAGTAGAGGCCGTGTCGATTGTGCTGTCGCCAATCCAGTACCGGCCATGCTTCTTACCTCCACCCACCCTCATCACGACCTCTCCATCAAGAGGCTCGGTGCTCGGATCCCACTCTGGCCCATGGACCTCCCTTGCCGCCGAGGTGTACTCACTGAGGCGGCTGTGGACGGTAGCGTTGCTGTACGCCTCGGGCGGGTCCTCTGGGTTGTAGTCGATGTCAGCCGTCGCCTTGCCCTTGTGGGACAGAGCAAAGGCCTTCAACTGCCCGCAAGGCTGGCCACCATGTGCCGCCGACTGCAAGGAAAATAGAAAGATGATTAGAAGTTATGGAGAATATTAAGTGTTTAAATAAAGAAGTTGAGTTCACGTACCCATCTAGCCGCGTACTGCGAAAGGGTAAGGTTGCCTTGATGGTGTGGTGCCCCTGGCATCATCAAGCGCCGCTCCCGGCAAGCGTTGTGTGTCTCATGCCACTGGGGCTCGCACCATTTGTTGACAATATAGGACCAGGCTGTGAAATGGGAGGCGCACCACCACGGAGGCACCTGCACGTCATCAAGTATAGAAATATGAGAAGATCAAATTAAGCGTACTTAATCTCATAAGAGTTCGGTATTCGTGTTTACCAGCATGTATTGCTCTCGGGTAAGCTCAATGGTTCGTGCCTCCTTTTTTTCCACCTTCATTTTTTGGACAGTAGCGTAGTAAGTTATGACGGCCTGGACGCGCGACTCGTAATGCATGTCTCTGATGAGTTTACGACATGCATTGTTCGTCACACGAACCGCCAACGCCTCCTGCCCAGGCTCGCATCTGTAGAAATCCTGCATCAAGACGCAATGTACACTGTCATTATTTGAATAATATCCAATGAATGCGATGTATTGACCAATGCAGTGCAACGAAGACTTACCCACAGCTCTTCCATCACCCTCTCCGCCTTGTGCTGAAAAACCCTGTTGTCACGATCTGGGAGATCGGCGGCGTTTCTGTAGTGGTCCCACGACAAGGCCGGCACCTGCTTGCCGGCGTAGAGCACCATGCCAGGGAAGTGTAGCCTGCACAAAAGACCCAGGATGCCATTGGGAATGCGCTTGTGATCACCTGCCTCGATCACCTCCCAACCCCTGCCCAAATGAATGAGACAAAATAATATATGTTATTGTGATTTTGAACATATGAAATGAGAAGTTAGCGATAAAAATTAGAAAATTACGTACCTAGGCGGTATGGGTCGAATCATCGGCCGTCTGTTAGGAGGAATCGGCCGAGTCGGGAGCTGTGAGGGACCTCGCAACCACACACTCTGCAAGTCCTCGGAAGCGGAACCGGACCCCTCTGCCTCCCCCTCCTCGTCCTCGTCCTCCTCCTCCTCAGAGCCGTGAGCAGAAGGTAACTCCTCCTCCTCCTCCTCTCCCTGGTGCTCCTCCTCCTCCTCCTCCTCTCCCTGGTGCTCCTCCTCCTCCTCGTGCGCGGAAGGTGTAGGCGACGGGTCCCTCCTGCCTCCTCGACCCCTGCCTCCAGCTCCTCCACCTCTGCCTCGCCCCTTCCCTCGCCCCTTCCCTCGTCCCTTCCCGGACCCCTCAGCTTCATCGGACCTCTTCCCCTTGCCAGTCGCTCTCTTGTAAAGCGACGACACCGAACTCAACACACCACCTCTGCCCACCATCTTGTAAAGCGCTCGGCAAAGGTTGTTGCACACGGCAAAGAGGGGGTTTCCCGTAGTGCGCGCCTTTTCTGTTTTATCCTGATGGTTCGTTCTGCCCGACAAGGGTGTGCCCCGCTCGTCGTTACCTTTCATCATCAACCCTACTGGCCCATAGTTAGACACCAACCCTGGTCCGACTACTCGCCGCTTAGCAATTAACTCTCGTCGGGCCGCCCTCTCTGGTGTGTCGTAATCTTTCCTGTGACTATCGCGCGCCCTCTTACGCTCCCCACCAGACAAGATAACACGGTCCAACTCGCTCTTCCCAAACTCACGGATCACGTCCGTCGCCATGCGGCATGGAACCTGCCCCACCACACTCCCGCACGGCTCTTCTTCTACCACCGCTGCTGGTTGTTGCCGGTCCCTAGCTGCACCTGCCTCAGAACGCGATTCAAGTCTAACACTATTCCACTCTCTAAGACGTGGCTGAACAGCCTGTAGGTTGCTTGCCTGCCTATTGTCGACGAGTCGCCGGGATACACTCCTCCAATTTTGTGCCGCGTATTTATCCATTAAGTATTTGGCTGTGGTTTAAAATTTGGTGCACGCCTCTTCTGATTATTCACTTTCCACACGCCCTAAAATTTGGTCCACCACACTCTCTAAAATTTGGTCCACCACACTCTCTAAAATTGGGTTTAAATGCGGCATGGAACCTGCCCCACCACACTCTCTAAAATTTGGTCCACACGCCCACCTGTGGACCCTTGGGTTTGAGCATCTTGGCTTCTAATTCTCGCTTAATTACCACGTTTTTCCCCTCTAGAGACCCGCTCACTTGATCAGCGCGTAGCAGTACACGCTTTCCCTCTAAATCAATGGTATTCACCGAACATTTGGTATGCTCAACCATGTCTAGCGAAGGTATGCTACTGTTTGTATCTATTTTACTACTTAAACAAATATTTTCTACAGCAGTAGTAGCATGACTACCCACGACCTGTTTACCCATAGCACTAGACAGCCTGTTCGGCTGGGCTGGGAGCGGCTGGGCTGGTTCCCAGCCCACTCACGAGTTACTGTAGCGGCTGGGAACCAGCCAGCCAGCCGTGAGTGGGCTGGAAACCAGCCCAGCCAGCCGAACAGGCCGAGAGTTGTTGTCATTTTCCTCATCGTCAGATTTAACAGTAACCAGACTCTCAACATGTTTAGCTATATTAGTTGCGTGCTCACTACTAAGTTTAACATCCTCAATTGTTGTTTTAGCCCGAAATTCAGATGGTAAACTAAAAGGCTTCTTCTGATCCTTAACAAACATAGCCGACTCTTCATATTGGACAACAGCCGGCTTTTCCTTTTCTAAAACAATGTTCGTCCTTTGCCCACTACTACTTTCTCTTAGTGTTTTAGTCAATTGCTCCCTAAACTCAGGATATTTTCTCGCATAAATTTCTTTTACTTGTCTAATAAAATCACTTTCAACCACCGTTGAAGTACCTACATTAGGCGTACTAAGTGATGCAAATACCTTCGTTGTAGAGACACTTGCCGTGTCCGCCTTCTTGATGATGTCACTCCGCGTCTTCCGGTAGCTCTCTATCTTCCTCCTCCGGAGATCTTCCATCTCCTGCTGGATCTCCTCCTCGATCCGCGCCTGCTCCTTCTCCGGCAAGTCGTCGAAGGTCACCGGGATCACGTTCTTGCCATCGATCTCGCAGCCGAGACCGTCCGCCGCCTTTCCCACCATGTCCGCTCCAGCCGACGATGAAGCCACCGACGTCGCCACACGCGCCGTGATCGTCGTTCCCCAGCGGAGTCGCCAATTATGTTACCCGGCAAAACGGATGCCGAATATCACAGATGATAGAGTACCAGATCAACGCCCTGGCCAGCGACTCGTTTCCGCGGCAAACGAGTAAAGCTTCCTTACTAACGTGAAGGAGAACGAGTATTTTTCTCAGCAAAATACTAAAGGGTATACGAAATAAAATAATAGATGCAAACGAAACATGGATTGTCTTCCCTTCCTGTTTACAAGTCTAAACTATATATAGAGTTGATTACACAAATCTTATCTAAACTAACTACTATTTGAACCGGACTCCACCTTTTCTATCCCGTAACCAGCTTCCTTCAGCGCCAAGCAAATCATTGGTCTAACCAATCATCTCCGAGTCCGCTACGATTGTCGCCCGTCCTGTATACACCGCACCACACGCCTTCCTCTGACTGGCTTCTATCCACAGCGCCATGCAAACCACACCAGCCACCCGCAACACATCATTCACTGCACGTTTGAACCAAATTTTGTACTATCCAACACTATCCTTTTACTATTCTTCAACAGTTGGATGATCTCAGCCGGGGTACCATAGAATTCAAGTTTGTTTTTATCAACAGATCTTGTAATAAAGTAGCGCATGAATGTGCAAAACTGGTTACGTATAGTTCACCGATGGTGGAGTGGCAAGCTGATGCCCCATCAGTGCTATGGCGATTCCTCCTTTCTGATTGTAATCTAGCCATTGGCTAAGTTAATCCACCTGGCTCCCATAGAAAATAAACTCCAGCAACCAATACTTCTGGGCAGAGGGCAATAAATAATCCAAGAGACAATCTTCTGCTCCGCTTCTGTAATTTTCATCAGTCCATGGGCTACTTCTGTTTCTTTTAAAGGCTGGCGGAACAAAATATAGGCAGCTCTTGAACTTGACGGGGAAGCGCCGGAATGAAGGTGGCAGGATCTACATGAACGCAGAAGAGCTGATAAAGGCAGCTTGAACAACTCCAGCAGGGCATGTAAAAATGAGCCCCTACATGCTCATGTAGGGGCCGGCCCCTACATCCAAGTCCCTACATAATGCTTCCAACTCCAGCAGCAGCCCCTTACTCTGAGCCCCTAGATAAGTGGCCCCTACTCGTCAGCCTCTCGTCCCTTCTCTCTTCTCTTCTGCACTACATCCCGGCACACGGCGACCCAGCGCGGCGTCTCGACGAGCGGCTCCCAGGCATGGCGACCGGAGCGGGGCCTCGACGCGCGACCCTCCTCGACCCGACGCCCCGACGCACGGCGAGTCTTGGCCGAGCTCGTCGCTGGCGGCGGAGCTGGCCTCGTCTTGGCCGAGCTCGTCGCAGGCGGCTCGCCCCCATGGCGATTCACGAGCGCGAGCTAGCAAGGATGGAGGCGCGGCGTGGAGCCATGGTGGCGAGGCCCTCCAGCACCGCGGCCATGTCGAGGCGGCACCCATGGCCGCGGCGGCGCGGGGTGGGCGGCGGCGAGGCCGAGCTCCTCGACCCGGTGCGAGGTCCCCGCAGCACGCCCCCATGGCCAGGCGGGGCGATTCGAGGCCGAGCATAGGCGATTCGAGGCCGGCAGGGGCGAATCGACGGCGGGCGGGGGCGAATCGAGGCCGGTGAAGGGCGAATCGAGGCTCGGGCAAGGGCGAATCGAAGGCGGCTCCATGGTGCGCGGGCAGCGAGGCTCGTGGACGATGCGGGCATGGCCTCCCTGCCGGGGACGACGCGGACGCGACCTCGCCGGAGTGGCCTGGCGCGGGCGTGGGAGGCAGAGGCGAGGTGCGGCCTCGCGGGCGGGGGTGGGGAGGGGCGACGGCGGCGACTAGTGAGAGAGAGAGGACGGAGGAGGCGGCATCGCGCGGGAGAGGACAGGCGCGCGGCGCGCGCGCGAGAGCGCTGGTGGGTCCCGCGTCTAGCGACCCCGGAGCGGGTCGCCAGATGTGGCGACTCTGGGGTGAATTGTGGCGACCCCATAAGGGTAGGGGCCTGTGTAGGGGGCCTGCTGGAGTTCATTTTTTCGGTTCAAGCCCCTACATCATATCTAGGGCTCATGAAGGGGCCCTGCTGGAGTTGCTCTGACGAGGCCCATGGCGGCGGCTCGAGCCAACATCCCACCCGCACGACGCAGATCACCGCGGGGTACGGTCATCGGTCAGACCAGGCAGGGGCGGGCAAGGTAGCGGCCGGGTGCCGAGCAGGCACACTCATTATTTCAGGCGCGGGATGCAATGCAAGCGCAAGGTCAGCGTCGGTTGCAATAGGGGGTGGGCATTGTCACACAAACTGGCCACGGCTACGGCGGCGGGCATGCATAGCACACAAGCGATGACTGGCTTGCTAGCAACAACACGGGCACACGGTCATGCCGGCCAGGAGCATGGAGCCGAAGGGGCTGCTGCTGAGGATGGCCAGATTCTTCGACTCCCTAGGGAACCACGACACGACACGGAAGGCCAAGGGAAGGAGGATGTGACCTTTGTTGATGTCGCTCGCACCAACACCACGTCAGCACTAGGTGGTGGGGAAGAGGATAGACGAGAAAGGGAGAGGAATGGACGAGAGTGAAATATTGAACCGTTTCTTGAGGCCCACATACCAGACTAATGTCATAGCACAGTCAACATCTACACAGGCAGTTTGACCTAAGTTAAAGTGATCTAGGATTTGTATGTACTATTAGCAAGTTCATGGATCTAATTATGTGTTTTGTAAGTTTGAGGATCCGAATGACACAATGCACTCATAACAATATAAGTATGTGGAAGGTAGATAAAAACCGGGGGCAAAATGGACTCATGACTTCCCCTGAAAGGGATAACACCTAGTACACCTTGGCCCACATGCACTTTTTTTTTTAAAATCTGGCAGGCCCACATGCACTTTTTTTTTTGAAATCTCGCGGCCCACATGCAGATGGCCCGTAGAATATTTGGCCCCGCTGATGTAGGTAGTATGTAGGAATTGGAATCTGAGTGATCTCAAAAAAAAAAAAAGGAATTGGAATCTGAGGAGCAGCATATGCGAGGGCCAAGCCCCGGTCTTTGTCGACTTAGTAGCCCCTGATAATTGAGCGTGACCTAGTCAGGATGAACTACTTTTATGGGAAGCCTGGACCTACAGTCTGGCTGAGAAACCTGCTACTCCTCCCCCTGTCCTTTTAGGTATATAGAATATAGAATAGAATATATAAGGGGCCCTGGCATAAGAATATTATTTTTAGTATATACTCACTATTAGTGAATATAGATATCTCTATTCGTGTCCAATTCTGATATGATACTAAAATAGATGTATTGGAATCTATTTTTCATTATCTTATCTACCAAATTCCATATTCATATTCGAACAGTACTGCACAACAACTGATTATTAGTACCGTCACACTCGTAGGGAACGGACATTTAGTCCCGGTTGAGAAGCGGTATAGGAACCGACAGCCCAACCGGTGATAAGCTCTGGGGACAAAAGGCCCCCCTTTTGTCACGGGTAAATCAGCCGGCACAAAAGGGGGTCAACACCAATCGGGACAAAAGGGTGCCCCAGGCGCGCGCCCGTGGCGGCCAGATCCTGGACCGATCCCCTAAGCGACACCTTCCATGTCGAGAAGTACGGCGACGACCCTGCAAGCAGGCTGCCCATGGTAGCAGCCAAGATGCTGCTGCCGATGTCCGGGCATCGTCATCTACTCTTCCTTTCTCGTATGCAAACAGTTTGTGCGAGCAGGAGTTGCGGATGGGATCCCGTTGTTTCGTTGTGGCCTGGGACGATGGCGAAGTGCTGCTCGTGTCCAAGAAAGCTGGCGAGCGCGTGGTGGTTCGCAGGACGGACTCTGCAGGGCGTGTGGTCGAGAAGATGAAGAGCATTGGCAGCCGAGCTCTCATCCTCGGCATCAGGAGCCTTGCTGTTGACGCGGATAGGTTTCCGACCATTGGACCCAAGTACCCAACAAGGTCTACTACCTGTTTGAGGGAAATCGGGGGGACGAGTATCTCAGTGTGTCTATGACGTCGAGGACGACACCCACGCGTATGGCATCGAGGGCGATACGGAGAATGTGGTGTCGTCATCAGTGTGTTCTAGTATTTTTGATGTTCCTCTCACAGCTGTTCGGTTGATCTCCAACTACGCCGTGGACATTAGTACTCTGCATGCTCGTTATCTGCTCAAGTACTACGGTCCCGGATACTTTCAGATAGTTGCCGAAGACCTGACGGATGGTGATAACACTCAGTCCTGAGTATGCTTTATGCTCTATTGCTGTGTTCTGCTACAACTAGTATTAGTTTAAGATCAATGCTCTAGTTTATTTTACTCTCTTTTATATACTTATGTATGTCAGTATTCTAATGAAAACAGATGAGCCATCTGATCTATGTCAATGTGCACTCCAACCATAATTTTGTGTCTTACAACCAAGAGAGATCTACACTGTCATGTTTGATTCCGGGCTTAGTGGTCCATGAAAGCTCAGGGTCGATCGCTATGAACTGAGCATGCCGGCAGTTCCAGTTCCCCCGATTCACCCCCACTCTCACGTTCTGATGGTGTGATGTATGCATCAGCTCTTGTTTCCCTTTGGCTTTCAATAAAAGCTGGAAAATATTTTATTTTAAAGGAAAAAAGCGCTCTGCTGTTACAAGCGTTTGATAAATGAATTTTGGTCATGGATGCAGTACGGGGAATTCACTCACTCGTTCACAACACCTGATGCCCTGTCGTGCTGACATGTATGAGCCGCACTGGGTTATTCCTGCCCTGTTGCGCACAAATTCCTTCATGCGCTGATGCTCTCCGAACATACCGCCAAGAACAAGAAATGGATGAAGACCCGAAAGCGAGACCAGCATGAACTCATCATTCCCGGTTTTTACATGGCGCCCATAGAGCGAAAAATCTACTGGCAGATGCGAGACGCGTGGAAAAGTTTTTTTCCGTGCAAAATCATGCATTACCTAGCCCAGGTAAACCAAGATTTTTCGGCCAATATAATAACTATTGGAAAAAGGAAAATTCCATCACTTTCCTGCCAGGCAACGCAACTGAAAACAAATACCTCCTCGTTTTGCACTAAATCAGCATCAGAAGGGGTAAGGATACGGATACATGATGCTGCTCGCAATTTGCTTCCATTCCACCCAGAAAGTCGCAGCAGAAATGGTGAAATTTCTCAGACTTCGCAAATACTGATCAAGCATTAAAAAAAATGGACTGGTTCAGCAAATATTTCGACAGCGAGGTGTGATTAAACAGAAAAAGGGGGAAAGAAAAAATAAGGTAAAAAGAGCAGCAAAAACAATCACATACTAATAAACTGCAGAGGTAAAGTAGGAAGAGCATGCAAAAAAAAATCAACTTGTTCAGAAAAAAAATGATAGACCCTACTGGCCGTCGCTAAACATCACTTACAAGATACCAATCAAGAACAACATTTAGCAGCCACAGACTGTTCACACTTCAGCAAATGCACAAAAGGAGACTCAAGAAAGAGATTGCTCACTTGCCCTAACCCAATAGTAGCTATTCTCTTTAGTGCAATAGTCTACCACCCCTACACTAACACATCCTCCAAATACAATCATGAAAAGACATGGACAGAGGGATAAGATCTGCCAATAATCTTTTGGATGATTCCCAGCATGTAGTTGGCTAGTTTTTACAAGCAAACCGAGCATCTTGAGACAGGTAATCATCGCACAGAAAGAGAGCGAACACACTATAACAGAAAAGCATAAAGATAAAAAGGAAACTCGATCCTAAATACGCTCGTAGGTATGTGACACGCTCTATTGCTATAAGAATGTAACCATTTCATATTGTATGGCGGAGAAGCAAACATCTGTTTTAGTGCATGAAAAACAAACTAGATGTGTCCTCTGAAATGGATTGGTGATTGATTGATAGGTGGAAAAAGCATAGAACAAAATACAGACACGCAAAGATTGCGACCCGGTTTATAAGATGTAGACAAAGGATAGGAAAAGGAAAACTTGATTGAACTGAATCGTATGGTGACCCCCTAACCTCCAACTGCAATACAATCATTCCCGTTGATTCAGCACAGCAGATGCAGATTTGAACTAAGCTTGCAAGACAATTACAATTACAGAACTCAAACCATACAAATTAAGGACAACAGCAGATGAGCAGAGATTTACAAAATTCATAATACCATTCATGTTATAGAGTCAACTCTGGAGTATTCTAGTATCCAGACTTGCTACAATTCATGACTACCTTGTGACCCCCCATGAAACCCTCTCAACAGCACATTCCCAGTTTCTCATGAAACCTGACCAACAGACTGTCGGAATCAAAGAGCAAGTTGGTTTACTGCTAACGTATGCCAAGCAAATCCAGCCACAACACATGCTGTAACCTGGAATGCTGCTTCATGCTCAACCTTACAATCTTACGCACCTAATCAGATTAACTACATACTAAATGATGCACTAGTTCATGAGGCCTGACAGAAATCAGCAACAAATTGCATGAGCAGATCAGAAGTTCCCACAGAGAATTAGCTGCAAACATCGATTTACACACATTATTCTTACTATTACTGCCTGTTATTAGCATACCACCATCATTTTCTCGCAGGATATAAATATTAGCAGTAGAAACAGGCGAATCAGCAAAAGAGTTGTGTCATGGCATAAATAAAATTTACTATACAAGCAGGAGGACGCTTTCGGCGCCGGCGCCACCAAGCACGGCTGCCCCATCGCCGCCATCCTCGTCATCGGGGCCGGCGCCCTTGGGGACGGTGACGACGAGCTCGCCCTCAGCGTAGGTCGCGGTGGCCATGGCGGGGCGCGTACAGGGCGGGAGGCGGAACCGCCACCGGTCGAGCTCGAACGCGGCGGCACCATCGTCGTCGTCCGCGCGCGCGCCGGCGGAGAGGTCCCGGACCACGACCTTGGTGACGCCCGGGTGGATCTCGACGGCGTGGGCGCGGGCGCCGGCGGGGGAGAACCCGTCGGCGGCCGCGACGAAGCGCAGCGCCGCGGCGTCCTCCTCGACGGAGACGTCGGCGTCGGCCGCGAAGGGCAGCTCGAGCACCTTCGCGAAGATGTGCGGCAGGCGGCGCAGCTTCTTCCCGCCAGCCGCGGCGGCCGCGCAGCGCTGCACGGCGATGGTGCGCTTCCGCGGGGCCGGGTGCACCCTCATGGCGGGAGCAGGACGCGGGCGCGCCTGGAGGAGAGGAGAGGAGGAGGGCACGGAACCCTAACCCTAGACGCGCGCAAGGAAAGGAGGGAAGGACAGGGAGATCGGAGCGCCGCTTTGGAATTCGCGCTCAGGGGGTGGAGCTCCGCGCTTGGGCGTTGGGGAATTTTGGGGAAGAAGAGGAACGGAAGGGGTGGTCGCCAAGAGGTGACGCCGTGGTGGTGAGATGCTGGTGTGATTTTAATTTGTTTTTCCAAATAAAATTTCGAAGAAGCCACAGTTGAACAATATATTAATAGTATAAGATGACTAAGGAACTGGACGACATTGTTTGCATTTCCTGTGAAAGTTGTGAATAACATTTTGTGTGGAAAGGCTACTGGCGATCTATACACAGAAAGTTGGTTGATCGCTGTTGTAGGAAAGTTGGGCAATTGACAGTTTGGTTTGAACTTTGAAGGCAGGTTGGCATTTGTTTATTTTACTTGCAAAGCGAAGTTATTGCAAATTAATAGTATTTTTTCACTGTTATGCTATTAATCTTGCAAACGAAAATACTTGGGAATAATCAAACATCCTACTTGGAGCTGTGAAGGAATCGCACTATCATTCATTTCTAAGGATTCCTTCAACTGATCAATTGTAAATCCTGCGATCTCTCGGTACCATCAAAGCAACATGGAAGTCAGAAGATTCATTCTTCATGAAAACTTTTTCAAAAATCACTCCTCAGATTTCATCTATGATTCAAATAAAAGATTGCATGAGGTGAAAAGAGAGAGAAAGAAGGGAACGAACAAAGGGAAAAGACGGTGATGATGCCCAGCGAGGATAGGACGTAGGATAGAAAGCGCGCACGATATAGATGTGACGTATGCGCCCTTGTGTCTTCGAGCACAGCGGTCCACACACGTCACACTACACCAATTGGAGGGCCGCCATAGCATGGACCCCACATGCCAGGGGCTGGCTCACTTGTAATTTACATTTACCTAGTGCATGAGCTGAATTCCACAAGAACTGAATTATTTCTTTTGTAACCATGCATGCAACGCCAAGTAAAACCAAAGCAAGAACTTGCCATGCCAAAGTTAACAGTCCATAGTGAAACCATGACCAGGGCAAACTGGAAAATAAAATTATAGATTCAGAAATTGTAACTTCAAAAGCTAGAAAAGTTGCTAATGACACCAATTAAAAGTAGGAGGGAGTATAGGTAATAAGATCCCCAAGTAGCCCAACTTTTGCCGATCTGGCTCAAAACACTTCCGTGCGAAACAGCGTAACAACAATTATATCAGATCACGATACAACGGAGCAGGCCAGAACCGCCGCATGTCACCATCAAGGTTTCCATGGAGGCTGTATCACAGATGCTCAAAAGAAAAAAGAAGAAGAAGAAAAAGGAGGCTGTATCACAAACAAGTGCTGCTACCACAGCTTCGATTTGCACTCAAAATTCACAACCTTGTCGTGATGGCTTAGCTTTCTACAATCATTTTAAAGCATTTCCGAATGCTTGTGAATAGTGATGATCTAGAACGGGAGGATCATTACAAAATCTCTAGCCTTTTTATCAGAAACAATAACGATGCAGTTCACAGTTGACCCCACAAATGCAATAAAAGTCCCTACTCCCTACCCTTGCAAAGTCAGTCAGAGCCCTTCATGGAGCAGAATAATACAATTATGCTGAGTAGATGAGCATCTACGGAGTAAATAAAATAACAGAACATAGTTGGAGTGCTGACACGATTGCATATGCTTACATGGGCCCTGTGTGAATAAAGAATCTAGGAGATAAACTGATGCAAGAACGTGATGTAGAGGGGATGCTGACTGAAGCCTGAATGCTACAATCGAACTGTATTGATCACCTTTTGACCTGTCTATGAGCATCGCAAACAGAATGTTCAAAGCATAATGCAATTGGATACTGTCCTTCATTGACATGTAGGAAACGGTTAAAACTTGTATATGCCCAGTTTTGGACAATTTTGGATGGTCATTAGAACACCAATCAATAGCGAAGAAGACAACAACATTTAACTATTTCCTGAGGTGAGATAAAAACCATGACTAGTGCTCATAATATAATTCAATTTTCCCTAGTAGGAAATACAAATAAATTGAGCATGTAGTTCAAGTAAAAACAAACAAGTGTGGCATGTTATCATGTTTTTAAGGTCACCTTTCACACTCCACTAATAGAAGCATAAATTTATTTGTTATTTGTGATGAACTTGCCAGTAAATTGGAACATGTCACATTGACCTCAAAATAGACATCAAAGGGACAATTTTACAGTTTCACAAGCACTGTTTATTGCAATTCTTAAAAAGTGAACTGTAATAGATGTGACATTTCTATTGTGCCTGTAACTTCCCTGTTCGATCCACTGTTCTCTGAGCCTAATGGAATGCAATAGTTTACTTGTAATATTGTTGCAACATGCAAGCAGAACCTGATAATGTATCACAAGTTACATTACAACACATGCATTTCTTTCATCCCATCTCTATAATTCTGATTCTCATAAGGGAAAAATATTTGGGGTTTTACATTACATTCAGTTTCGTAGGGGAATCATTGTCAGCTACTATCTCAGCCCCTCATCTATTTTTTCACGGGGGTTACATTAGCTAACAAATAGTATTAAAACATTAAAACCTTGTCCCAGCATACAAGGTAAATTAGAAACTAAAAGAAGGCAAGTACCTCTATGCATTGGCATTGGGGTTCATTTGCAGATGATCATATTCCATACGCAAATGGTCACAGTTGACTGATATGAGCAATAACAGCAGTGACCAACAGGCAGTTTATACAGTGTGACTTCGATATTTACCAATTGATCTGCTGAATAGGACGTATATGAGTTGGGAGCTTCAAGCTGGGGACTGCAGTATCGATTCTTGACAGGCACAGCAAATGCAGCCAAATCCTCAAATTAGTGATGTTTTGTCTCTTCATTTTCTGAGTCGCCTGAATCCTCTGGCAGGAGACCTAAAAGAGGTAGTGGCAGCAGTGAACTAAGATTACAGACGACAATCAATATAGGCAGGTTCCCAAAGGTATCCCTTGTGACTCCAAATACCCTAGTCAGGCCAGCACCAATCAGACCACCAGTAACACTTCCAGCATTAGAAATGGACATCAGAGTTGCAAACAAAGTTGCCTCCATTCCTGGAGGACACAATTTTGCAGCTAGCACCAAGACCGGCATAAACGAAGCCTATAAAAAGATTCAAGCAACATAAGATTGCATGTAATGAAACATTGAAATCGCAGAATATCATAAAACACAAGTATAGGCCACAGATGATGATACTCATATCTGGGCTGTACAACCCAGTTTCAGGGAAACCGGCAAGGGCTTGCCTATTTGCAGTAACTGAACTAGATCACTGTTCATCCACAGTTCAAACAAAACGATTTGGCAGCCGGTTTGCCCAACCCGTGGTTGAACAACCCTACTCATATCTAATTGATGCTAAACTTGTGTTTTATGATTGTGGAACTACAGAAATACGAGACTGCTATCTTTGAAAGTGAACAATATAGTTCTCTAAATAGGTGCTCAAGCTCACAAGCAAGCTTTGTCATGCCTGGACTGGTTAGGCTCAGTTATAAGCTCAAAAAGGAAATGTTCCATGGACATTATGTCAGGAAAAGGGCATCAGTTGATGTATTTTTTGTGGAATCAACATAAATTTTGGACGCATCCCAGTTATGTAAAAAGATTTTGCTATCTTTAGGCAGGTGCAGTAGTGAACAAGTGTTACAACCTGACCGAGGACTGTAATAATTAACGAATCACCAATGGAGAACCACTCATCACTGATCCCAAACTGCCGATTAAGCCCTGTTACAAGAAGAACCTGAACAGACACACGAACAATGTAGTGGGTTAGTAGAACAAAATTGCAGCATCAATTAAATAAATATCATAAGGAGCACCTGTGTCATTCCAAGGGCTGAACCTATTATGGTAGTCACGAGAAATATTTTCCTCAAAGGAACTGTCTTCAGAAAATAGTTGTAGAGCCCAACACCAAGCAAGGATGCAATAGAGGTAACAAGCTTTACACGCCCTAGAAACTCTGGAGTAAATCCAAGCTTGTTTGTGCTGAAATTAATTATAAGAGGACATAAAAATTCGATCATCACACAGATAAAATTAGTTAATCATGTATAATCATACACACAACAATGAAACAAGCTTAATCATGTAACACCCAATAGAGGGGGGAGACACAAGCATATAAGAAACAAACATAAGACATAAAGAAAAACATCATATGAAATCACTATATAACAACTTGATATCACTCTATCAGTTTCGCTAAAAGAGTTTACATATGGGGTACAAAAGGACTCAAAAGTCCAAACCAGAAAAGGAAATGAACAAAAAAAACATATCCTGCCAGTATCATGGGGAGCATTGCACCCACAAGCTCAAATCGCAACAAAGAGTAGTGCATAAATTTGGTCACTTAAACATGAAAAACTAGCTTAAGTAGCATTAAAAATATGAGATCATATCTTTTGATAGCTTCTAATTAATACAATCGCTTCGTTGACATGCACAAATTGTTCGAAATTGAGACACCCCCAAATATATATTTTTTTTTAAAATTTTATTTTGTGGATTCAAGTTTTGGTTGCCTTTATGCATGCAATGCACGCTATGGTAGTGAAATTTCTCAAAAAACAAATGAGAAGAAGCAACCAACCAACAGCTTGTTATAATTGATACTGGCACTGTAGAGAATGATTTTTACATACATGAAGAAAAACATAGCGGAGTCTGACTGCGGTGTTGCTTGCCAGAGGAATATAAACAAGGTGGGCAGGAAAATGTTAGGTTGCTTTACTGAAACCCATAGCTGTCTGATGTGCTTCTTAGAGCTCTCAACAAATCCTGAACCAGAGAGTAAGATATTATGTTCCCCAGAAGGTATACGGTGTTCATTTACAAGTACGGCAACTGCAGATGTCATCAGGGGTAGAAATGCTGTAACACCAAAGACAAATCTGCATTATAGAAACACTTTCATCAGCAAACTGCACTACAAAACAACATGGTGCAAGAAGGTCGATTATACTACGAGACAAACCTTACTCCATAAGCGTCCACAAGCGAACCACTGAAGTACGCACTCACAATTCCTCCAAAGGCAGAAGATCCCCAGCACAGTGACTGGAGAGATCCAGATGTACTTTGCGATTCACCACGAGCTCTCTCAACAACCATAGAATCCACCACCTGCAGTGTTCTCATTATGGCTACTGAGAAAAAACTCTCAAAACAACATTGCCTATAAAACTTATTGTTCCCTTTCCCAATCCAACAATACAAATCTTTAATGAACATATATATTGATCAATATCAATTTTATTCATATAAAAAACATCATTTCGGATACATCTTTACCAAGTAGCTGCACCATATAAGGAGATACTGCCCATATGTTGAAAAATAATACATGTTGATATGCATCAAAACATAGACATCATTATTGCGCTCAATGCATATGGTGCTGGGATTTTTACATGAAGCAGGCATGAAAGCATAATGACGAAATTTCCATTAGAGATAACATTTGGAGAAACAAAATTCAATGATGATGATTCAAAACACACTTGCCTAGTATTAGATCATATGTTCTTTCTCTGACACTATCATTGTGTATTTTTCTCATTTTCATGTTAATACTTTTCAAATACCTATTGAAAGTTGCACTGAGATGTGAGATACATTAATGCAAATTGATGGTCATTTCTCTATGAAATGGTCACAGTTTTACATGGACTGCATACAATAGAATTTTGAACCCAATACACTGGAGATCAACTTGGCACATTCAGAAAGCCTCTTTATTCGCATAAAAATTAGTAAAAGAAACTAGAAACATCTATGACTATTAGAAAGGAAAGCACGAAAAAACAACAACAGCCCGAACACATCAT
This sequence comes from Eragrostis nindensis, assembly GCA_012490785.1. Classification (NCBI taxonomy): domain Eukaryota; kingdom Viridiplantae; phylum Streptophyta; class Magnoliopsida; order Poales; family Poaceae; genus Eragrostis; species Eragrostis nindensis. The sequence goes on from JAAXCT010001982.1 coordinate 98,540, forward strand.
CACTTTAATGCTAATTGCTAAAACTTTAGCCTTGAACAAACAAAATACATAGCACTTAATACCATTGATGATCAGTAGAAAAAATTGAGAAAGTACCCTTAAAAAAAGAGAGAGAGAAAAGATTGAGAAAGATAACTTTGAGATTGCATTATTCATTTTGCACTTACAACATCCGAGAAGGCAACAGAAAGTGACCCAAGAAGAATAGAGAATGCGGCACCGTATTTACTGTTCACTACTGCAGCCATGAAACTCCAGGAAAGAGCTCCAAGGAACCCTGAGAGGATAAGGTATGATCTCCGTTTATATCCGAAGAGTGGAATGGAATCACTGAAAGGCGAGAGAAGAGGAATCTTAATCAAGTGTACAAAATACACAGGAGAAAGAAATGTATTTGGGGGCTCTTATGTACCTTATAAATCCATATAGGGGCTTGATCAACCATGGCAAGGACGAGCAACCAGATATAACTGCAGTCTACATAAGAAAAACCATTTTACTCGCTCGCTAACACTTCCATGGTTCACAAGAGATAAATGCAAGCATAGCACAGGAGCTAATCTCTTGATTCAAAGAGAGAAAATAGATGGAGGAAAGAATAGAAAAGAATGGAACCACATGCCTCAGCTGGATCGAGATGGAGATCATCCTTCAAGTAAAAGCTTACAGCAAGTCGAGCAAGACCTAAAAAACCCCTTGCACAAAGTATACAATGGCGACTGCCATATTATCAGGGGACAGATCCACCCAAATGCCGTGAAGTATCTTGACCCAGACTTGCTCTTGCGCGCATCATCTGTACTCGGCGGCCGCCGCCACTCATCATAGTACTTATTACTTGCATCACCCTTCGCTGGGCTCGCTTGATGTCTAGGCACAACACTTCCTACAACAAGTACCATAACAGGAATGAGTGCTTAAGATGATCCTGATTCAGAGGTGGAACATATGCATGCAGCATAAGCTAACTGAGTAAACTACACAACATAGTCCGTAAACATAAGCTGTCATCAATGTCCTGCTATAACAAGTAAAGGTTTCCTTACTAGCTTCGATTCTACAGTGCATCGCAGCGGCTGCGAACTGGTCTCCACTTTCTGACACATTTTGTGGCTGTGGCCTTTGCTTTTCCTACGCATTAGGAATCATAGCAACCAGAGACTCTGGGGTGATAAATACATCAGCAAAGCTCACCTAGCTCTAATTGCACAGCAAGTCAGCAGCTACATTGCACCAAAACCAGCAATCAAACGGCCACAAACCTAGCGCTCAGAAGCCCGAACATGCAACACAACTAAGCGCAGCCTCCGTTTCCATGGCCTCTCACCAATTCAGCTCGATCCCTCTTCTAACACGAGAAATCAAACGGTAGGATGAGATTCCCCCAATTCCAACAACAGATCCTCGCCACTGGGCGGCTCCACGCTCCACGGTAGACACCCGGGAGCTTACCAGGCAGGTAATCGGATGATGAGGAGGCGGAGATGGCGGCGTCGCGGCCGTCGAGCTCGAGGGGCCGGCCGACGGCGGCCTCCTCGTCGTAACGATCGCGGCTGGCCAAGCTTCCGGAGGCCATCTCTCGCGCTCCCGAAACGCGGCGCAGTCTCCAGCGAGGCCGGCGGGGCGCGGCGGAGGCGGTGGTCGGAGACGGAGAGCGCAATGTCCGGGCCCGACGAAGTGGGAAGCTAGATTTGGTGCAGCTCCTCTGCCCGATGTTTCTCTCGCTGCCATATGGAGCCCACGTTTTCTGTCTCTCCCTCGCTCTCGCTCAAGTTTGTCGTTGTTGGGCTGGGCCTTTCCCCCCGACTTCTCTGACCGGCGGACCACGCACACGCTTGCCTCCCACCGGCCCAAAATGATACAGTTGACCCCAGCCTGATCAGAATTATCAGTTGGGCTGGGTCAACTGTAGCCCAGCCCATCGCCCAGAAAAGGTAATTTGTACCACCAGAGATGTGCTCCAAAAAAAAAAAAAAAAACCACCAGAGATGGCGAGTGGCCACGGGAACCTAAAATCTTCAGACGATAAAATGACAGATCCGGCAGAAATCTTCTAAAGCTATGCACTTTTCAACAAGATTTTACAGTTGAAGCTGATGATAAAAAAAACACAAGCCATGGCATCAGACACCAACGCACAACAATGGCTCTCTCTCTAGTCTCTCTACTGACACTAATCGCTGACTCTGACAATCCTGTCCTGTTTGGTTGGTTTGTTTTTTCACAGAATTTACAGTGGAGATCTCTGGGCTCATAGGATGACACAGGTGCAGGGGCTGGCGTCTTCGTCGTCGGAGTCTCCAGATTCGCTGCATGGAAGAAGATATTGTGTAAGCATCAAGAATTCAAGTCTAGATATGTCAATCTGATAGTGAGGCTGAACAGTCAAATACACTAGTGGAAAAACTAGAAACAACCACGCCTCTGAGAAGGATCGAACTTATTGAAGGGCCAATGATGTCTATATATTAACAACGATGAAAATGATACGGTGTTGTAAGCATCACAGTAAAGAATGAAACTGATGTTTGTCATGTTGAATCAGTGCAGCATTACTAGGTTTAAATGCATGATAGGAACGCGAATCAACAATCAACTTATCCAATCATGATATATGGTCCTATAAAGCAGCTGGAAGCAGCTCATAGCACAATGACATGCTGAAAATGAAGGTTCAAGTGCCTGATTGTGATTTGATCTCTTAGAAAAAAGGTATGGGCTGACTTGGAATGAAAGCGTGATCAGTCTGCAGCTAAATACTTTAATTGTTTCTAGAAAGGATTATCAAAAGGTCCTATTCAATCAGCCACATGGCAAGCTGCAGATTTATTGCAGAAAAAACTCGGCAAGACCTTTTCTGAACATAGAAACAACAAAAAGGATTGTAGTTTATATATAAATATAAAGTGCTAGCAAATACAATATGATGGCAATTTCAAAAAAAATAGCTAGCTAGATGGATGGACAAAAAACTATTGGTTACCATTTTTAGCAGATCTCATCGATTACTTCAGAAGCACACCCTAGGATATTTCACTAATGGGTGGACCTGGCCAAGATTTTACTAGAATTACCACATACAACACCTTAAAATCTGACTATAACTAGTGCACAAACGTCCTTGTGGCCCGGGAAAAAGAAAATTAGCTGAAAGAAGTTCTGTGTTCGCATTCTAGATACCCAAGGAAATTACAAGTTCAGGAGTTGCTAGCAAAACCTTTGAAGCAAAGTTAGCAAGCAAGGTGTCAAGGCCTCAAGTTACTCAGGTGGACTGACCTAATTCTAGATAGCAACAAAATAACAATAAATGTTTGAATACGCTTCCTTGACTCGTTGATGAAAACTGTCAAGAAGCACTCGGGAAAGAAAAAACAGATTGCAGTTAGGATGTTGGGGCAGCCATCCAGCTGGAAAGCAGATGGCAAGGTAGCTTCACCCAGACAAAAAAAAGTTTGTTACTACTAATTCATTATAAAAAATCAGCAAATTATTACAAATTCAGAGCACGATCTCGACCATCTGATTTCTCAATCAGATGGACAATAAGCTCATTGCAGCCACATCAATAATTACACACTGCAACCAAGGTCAAAACATAGTAGAGTTGTATACTGCACAATGCGTTACCCCCATGCTTATATAATGCACCCACCACCTTGGAACAACAAAAGATGGCCACCATTATACACCAAGGGACATGAGGCATTAGACAACCATTGACTTTGCAAAGGGATAGTGTTTACCTAATGTCAACACAACCGCAAGGGACCGTGACTTGTGCAAATGCATGTGGCGGTGCCCAAGACCAGAACATTCCTCTAGGTATCGGAGGCATTCCACATGTCCACCAGCAGAACTAAATACTAATCTCTACCTAAATTGGTGATCATACACATCACATGGCAAACATTCTCCTATCCGGCTCTGCGCCACACCAAATTCACCTAAATTTAAACTAGACAGTACTTGACTACATGTAAAGAAAACATGGCAAGAACACATCACATACCTTGGCTCAAATTCTTTGACTTGTGTGAGATCCTTCCCCAGCAAATCCATCCACTTCACATGGCCTTTCACCACATTCCTGCTGTCCACACAATCAGACCTCTTCAGGCTACTCTTGGGAGCAACCGCACCTCCTTGCAACCGTCCTCATCGTCGCCGCCGGCCGCCACCGCTTCAATCTTCTGGACCAGAGGCGGCTTCTCTTCGGCGACAACGGCTGGGCCTGGGGACACCGGGACAGGATCATTGGCTGCATCTTCTTTGGATTTGGGGAGGCAGGGGAGGTAGCACAAGGGCGGAGCGCAGTTGCTCTCACAGTCGACAGAACTCCTCATCAAAATGGCGAATTGGGGAACAGAGCTCCGGGAAAACCAACCACATCAACCAAATCTCCCAACGGGACGGATCAAGGAAGGCCACCGCCCACAGAAGCAACCTTGGATCGCCTCAGAAACAACAATCTCAAGCTCGGAACAAGCATCCACCACATCAATCTGAGCCCGGACCAAGAACTGCCCACACCAGCCCAGGAACACACCGAGCTAAACCGGCCAGCAAACAGAACAAGAAAGGAGGAAATCTTTGCGCAGTAACCCGGAGGCAACAGATCGAATCTTGCACCAAAAGATCTCCTTTTTCCAGGGACCAGGAGGAGTTGGAAGGAGGATGAGAGAGAGAGAGAGAGAAGGGCAAGTGGGTCTCTAAACAACGAAGCACAAAGGAAGGGGGAGAGAGAGGAGAGCGGGGGAGGAATCCAGCCGATAATTTTGCTGCTGCTTTGCCTCGCCTGGCAGTCTCTCAGCCTGCCCCACAAGAAACCCAGCAAAAATCGCACGAATCTCACTTCTGCAGGTGGAATTCTTGATGGAGAGGAGTGGAGAGGGATCAAGTGGAAGGGAAAGGATAAAGACTGGTGGTGGTCTTATAGAAGTGGAAATGCATAATTGTGGCGGCGTAGGAGTGGTAGCGTCGCCAGTTGCTCCAGTGGAAGAAGACAACTGCCGGGAAAAAAAACATGATTTTGTTTTGTTTCGAGGAACTGCCTTTCTTTTTTTGGGGCTTCAGTTTTCAGATTTTCACTGCTGGGAGGACTCACCACCTGTGTTTTTGGCATCCAGGATTCAGACCACGTCTCTCTATGTAGAGTCTCTCTGATGGCTTTGATGGCCAACTTTTGTTTCTACAACTTCTTACCTATTGTGTGGTTAATAGATATACTTACGAAGAAATTCCGCCGGATCTTTTTGAGGCACACATTCAACACCGCTTCACAAAAAACGAACAATTATAGATAGTATTCAACTTACGGTTATCGGTTCATTTTTTCTTTTGTATCCGTAATCAATGTCAGCTTAGCGGACGGATGCATAATTTAGATGGTGCAAGAAAAAACAGGGTGTTCTCTTCGGTATATTCGATAATTCCTTAGTACCACAAGGTGTGTTTCTTATGCGCAAAAAAAAAAAGGTGTATTTCTTATGCACCAAACCTTACCAGAGAGTCTTTTGTATTTGGATTTGATAGTGACTAAGGAAATAAATGGGTCCACAAATTTTGCCCATTTTGTTTGTTTTGAGTAGAACAAGATATGCTTTATTTAACTTGAATTTTTCCTTCGCATCCAATGGCAAAATACGACATAGTTTAGATGCAACCCCAAATCTTAGGGGAGTGTTTTCCTTTAGTATCCACATTACAAATTGTCTTTGAAAAGTATGATATTTAGATAGCCACACAATCTGCTAGAGCTCTTTCATTTGGATATTGTCCACACAAACGAACATATTTTAGACAAGCCATAAAGACTAATAATTTTTTATTTTGTAATGACATTTGGTTGTACCTTATTTTCTCACAGGAAATTTGCCCCCTATCATACTTTATTTCCTTCTATTTGGTAAAAAAATGCATATTTCAGATGCAGAAGCAAAATATGGTCATGTGTTCTATTTGTTATCTGCATTCATGGCAATTATCTTAAAGGACATTTTTCAAATCGAACCATAAAAACCCATCAGCTTAGATAATATATAAATGAATGTTATTAGGATGCACATGCTAGGAAGTTATCATGGCATATACGGCTCACACAGCACTAAAGCAGGATTGTGGGCTTTTCCTGATGAACACACACAAGCACATGTGTAACTCTAAATCGGTGGACAGCGACACAATAGTCATGTAGCCATATATGTAGAAGCAAATATAGGTGTCTAGCCACATGCTGCTTCCATTTGTACCCACAAATGCCTTTTGCAACACAAGGCAAAGTCCAAGTGCTACCAAACTTTGCAGCAACATTTCCCATTGTATCTTCATTTGAAACCGTTTTGAAACCGATTTTCCCATTACATAAAAATATGCCTGGTTTGAAACCGTTTTTCCCCAACCACCAAAAGCTTGCATTTCATATTCTGTTTGCAAAACCAGGCATATTTTGGATGTAATGGCAGTATCTATCGGAGTAATTAGTTTTAATTTTGTTTCTACACTTGATACACAACACAATATAGTCTTTGCATATAAAACACTTCACATTGTCACACGCATGAGCGCCTTCTCCACACACCAAAACAAAATCGTCAGAGGTATGTAAGGCAGAAATCGTAAATAGATCTGTGACTGTGTTTGATTCTGTCTTTCAACCATATGCTAACCTTTAATTCTTTTCAACCATGTTTGATTCTGTCTTTCAAACGGGGCATATATATCTTAGATGCAACTACAAGATTTGATCTGGTATTTCTTTTGTTTGATTTATCTGTGGAGAACTATAGGCATACGACAAAACCTTGTCTGTTCTTTTATATCCGCATTTGACCCTGATCTTGCAAGACAGTGCATATATATTTTAGATTCAACAACAAACTTTGACCAAGAATGGACACATTGAAAGGTACCGTGAAACCACCGACGTGGCCTTGAACTGATGAAACATGATTCGGATCCAATTTTTTTATATCTTACATGTGGATCGCCTTGGCAATAATGAATTGGGACATGAGACGGGCAAGCAATCATCCCGTGGACAATGTTGTGTCGACAGTGACCTATAGATACTTATAGTGCGTTTATATATAGTTCAAGGTGCATGACACGGTGTCACAGAGATCACTCGCTCATCATCAGCATTT